>APFE030927483.1:13493-27436 GCA_000404065.3 Pinus taeda | reverse complement strand
AAGAAAGCGTTAGCCGCCCAGCAGCAACCAAATTTTAAGAATCCTAAGAAGTCATATCCTAAAAAGAATGGTCTTAAACCAAACAAGGGTCCTAAGCAAACTCAGTCTCAAAATGAAAGATCATTTCAGCAAAATGATAAGACCAATAAAAACAAATGGAAGAAGACTGATAGACATTGTAACTTTTGTAATCGAGATGGCCACTTAGAATCTAAATGCTTTAAGAAGATGGAAGCCTTGGAGCCGCAATGAAGAAACATAACATCCATGTGGAGCATTCTTCTACTTCAACTTCAACTTCATCTTCAGGAATGGCACTTTCTGCATGTCGTTGTCAATCATCTCAGTCTGGTTATGCTTTAAATGTATCTTCTTCTTCTCATTCTCATGAGTGGCTCATTGACTCTGGAGCCTCTTATCACATGGCCAAAAATAAAGCCATGTTTTCTTCTTTACATGATTGTAACACCAAAAATATATATGTTGGTGATGATAGATCTCTTAATGTTTTAGGGACTGGAACTGTTCATCTAGACAATGGTCAGTTTAATGATGTATTATGTGTTCCAACCTTATCCAGCAACCTTCTATCTGTATATCAGATAACTCATTCAGGTGAAGGTAAAATTGTTGAATTTTCACCTCATGATGTTGTAATCAAGGATCTAAGAGATCCTAAACAGATTCTAGCTACTGGTATTGCTGATGATTCCACAAGGTTGTACAAGTTTCACAACTTTGGTTCATCAAATCTTCCTTCAGTATTTGTTGCTCATAATGATGAAGTGAGCAAACTTTGGCATGAGCGATTTGGTCACTTAAACTATCGCTCCCTTCAGCATCTATGTAAAGAAAATATGGTGACAGGTCTTCCTATTGTATCTTGCAGAGATGGTGTTTGTTCCGGATGTGCACTCGGAAAACATCATCGGGACAGTTTTGAAAAACGTGCCTCTTGGCACGCCTCAGCCCCTTTACAGCTTGTGCACAGTGATTTATGTGGTCCACTTCCTGTTGCTTCATTCTCTGGCTGCAAGTATTTCTTAACTTTCATTGATGATTTCTCCAGACGCACTTGGGTATACTTCTTAAAACTCAAGAGCGAAGTATTTAACACATTTTTGGCCTTCAAAGCCTTTGTGAAAAACAATCTGGACATCAAATTCTTAAGCTAAGAACTGATAATGGTGGAGAATATGTTAAAAACACATTCATCAACTTTTGCACCGAAAATGGAATTCAAATGCAACATACTGTTCCATACACTCCACAACAAAATGGTGTAGCTGAAAGGAAAAATCGCACCTTAAAGGAAATGGCTAATTGTATGCTGCAATCTAAAGGACTCAGTCTTAGTTTTGGGCCGAAGCAATTAATTGTGCAAATTATATAATAAATCGCACTCCTACTAAGGTTCTAAAGAATATCACTCCAGAAGAAGCTTGGAGTTCCATTAAACCAGATGTAGGTCACTTTCGTGTTTTTTGGAAGTGAAGCATGGGCCCATATTCCAGATGAAAAGCATAAAGCTTTAGAACCTAAGAGTGAGAAATGTACTTTTGTTGGATATTCTGAAGATGTAAAAGGTTATAGACTTATTCCATTTAAGTCCAAAAATGTTATCATTAGAAGAGATGTAAAATTTGATGAAAATAAATCGGCCTGCGAGCCTAGTCCGGCGGATGTGCCACCTCTTCCTATCTCTTCTACTTTTGAAAACATTTGTTCTTCAGATGATGAAAGTGAGGATGACAATCCTCCCCCACCTTCTCAGGATCCTCAACTTCCAAGATGGGTCCGTGCTACTCAGGATGCAGCAGGTGATCTTGCGGTGATCCTACAGATCAGCGACGTACACGTTCTCAGTTTGAAAGAGCCTCTTCTTTACTGGCTCAAGCTCCAGTAAATCATGATCCTGACACTTTTGCAGAAGCTTCAGGCCATCCACATTGGGAAGTAGCTATGAATGAAGAATATCATTCATTGTTGGCAATTGATACATGGGATCTTGTTCCTCTACCAAAGGGACGCAAACTTGTTAGATGTAAATGGGTTTACAGAACCAAGTATGGACCAGATGGGAAAGTTGATAAACATAAAGCTCTTCTTGTTGCTAAGGGCTTTTCACAGGTTGAAGGCATTGACTACACTGAAACCTTCTCCCCTGTTGCCAAAATGAACTCTATCCGCCTTGTTCTTTCCCTTGCTGCCTCTTTAAATTGGGAAGTCCATCAGATGGATGTTAAATCTGCCTTCTTGCATGGGGACTTGCATGAAGAAATCTATATGGAACAACCCATTGGCTTCATCCAAACAGACTCCAGCCTTGTATGTCGACTTAAGAAATCTCTTTATGGTCTCAAGCAAGCTCCTCGGGGTTGGTATGCCAAAATGGATAACTTTCTTTTAGAATCTGGCTTTTCTAGGTGTCATTCTGACAATACTGTCTACACCAAGACAGTGGGAAACTCTCTTATCATCCTTGTTCTTTATGTTGATGATCTTATTCTTACTGGTAGTGATCCCATCCTTATAAACCATGTGAAGTCCAGCCTTAAAAAGAAATTTGAAATGACAGACTTAGGACACTTACACTATTTTCTCGGTCTTCAAGTCTTGCAATCCAAGGAGGGTATTTCCCTTTCCCAGTCCAAGTATGCTTGTGATATTCTTCGTCATTTTCACATGGAAGATTGTAGGCCAGCTCCTTCTCCCTTTCAGTCTGGAGTCAAACTTTCAGTCTCTTGTACTTCTCCTGAAGTTGATGCTACCTTATACCGTCAACTTGTAGGAAAACTCTTGTATTTAACCCATACTCGTCCTGACCTTTCCTTTGCTGTTGGCCTTGTTGCTCGTTTTATGCAAAACCCCCGTGAAAGTCATTGGAAAGCAGCTAAAAGAATACTTCGTTATGTTCGAGGTACAGTACAGTTTGGGATTCATTACAGTGCCAAAGCCACTCCTCTATTAGTTGGTTTCACTGATTCTGATTGGGCTGGTGACCCTGATGATCGGAAGTCTACTGCCGGTTATGTCTTCACTCTTGGTTCAGGACCTATTACATGGGCTTGTAAGAAACAGGCTGCCATTTCTCTTTCGTCAGCAGAAGCAGAGTATCGTGGTGCCGTGGAAGCTAGTAAGGAAGCCTTGTGGCTTCGTCAGATCCTATCAGAATTTGGCTTTGAGCAGCAGCATCCGACTACACTTTGGTGTGATAATCAAAGTGCCATTCAGCTTTGCAAAGATCCAGTTCAGCATCAGCGCAGCAAACACATTGAACTACACATGCACTTCATCAGAAAGCTCATTCATGACCATGTTCTTGAAGTGCAATATTGTTCAACAGATGATCAGGTTGCAGACATCTTCACAAAGGCTCTCACAGAGGCGAAGTTCACTAAACTTCGATATATGCTTGGAGTTCAGGAAGTTGTCACTAAGGGGGGATAGGCTCTAGTGCCTCCTTCCTTCTCCTATTGTGTCATATTTGTAAATCCTTCAATCCTATCCCAAGTTGTTCTTAAGGGGGGATGTTAGGATATTCCGACACATAGGAAATAGTTAAGTTCAACTTGGTCTAGTATAGAGTTAGGTATAGAGTTAGTTAAAGTGTGTTTCTTTACCGTTGTACATTTTGTAACTTACAATCCGACGGTCACGATATGTAGTGATCCGACGGTTCATTCTCTCCTCGGTATTACCGACACTTGATCCGTGGCTTGACACCCGATTGGTCCATGAATTCTATTTAAAGCGCATGGAGGGTCATTTGTAGGTTAACCGTGCATGAGAGAAGCTTATGTAAATTTTCATTCTTTTATTAATAAATTGCCTGTAGTAGCCACGTTGGCGCAGGCCGTGGACTGTTTCCCTCTCTGAGGGTTTTAACCACGTCAAAATACTGGTGTATTGATCTGTGATCTGTTTGTGAGCGGTGTCCTTCTGGTGTTCTGTCTGAGGAACTTAACCTGTAAATTCCTACAATACTTCAGAAATATTACATTTCCTTTCAAAGGAGAAATTACAATCGTCGACCAACAAACATTTCTCCCCAACAGTTTACAAGTTACGAGAAGCATTCTGATGATCCATGGAAGCTCTCAGTCGCTTCAAATATTGGAGTAGGCCTACTAAAAGACCCTACATTGATGGGTACTTTTGCCCTACCACCTCCAAACAATCTGGCGGAAGTGGCCACAGTGGGGACCTACACTATGGTATCTTCTATTCAGAAGATGTCCGAACACGATGTTAGCATGGATCATCACCAGGTATTGCCCCCAAGCCCAATAGAAGTATTGTAGCAATCAATGTTCTCGGCATGGGAGGCATACCCAAATCAATGCTCATCGAGCATTTGGGTAGATAGGTCTAAGGAATATGGTACCTCTTCAGATCCTTGGTCGCATGTATATTCTATAGATGAAGGAATTGTTCAGTCAATGATGATAGAGGGGGCACCATGGGAAGATTACCACCATCGTTCCCATCTTCCAGATTACAACGAAGATTGCTCCAGTGACCTTAATCATCCTTCTGTTTTTTATTTTCTATCAAATACTGTAAATATGGTGGATTCCGAGTGAAACCTGTCCAATATTGAAGAGACTATCGCCATAAATATCTCGACCAAACCAGATGTTGTAGAGAATATTCATGTCAGCAAATCTTGTTCTTCTTCAAAACTGGAAGTATATTACGCTCTCTTTCGCAAGTTCAGAGATGTCTTTGCATGGTAATATGAAGAAATACCAGGCATTGACTCGAGCATAGTTGAACACGAAATTAAGATGTATCCAGATGTCAAACCAGTACGAAAATGGCTTTGGCAGGTGCACCCAAAGAAAGCCGCTGCCATCAAGGCAAAAGTTGAAAAACTTCTCCATGTTGGTTTCATTTACCCGGTTCCTCTAACTGATTGGGTATCAAACATTGTTCCTGTAATGAAAAATCAAGGAATGATTAGAGTGTGTGTCGATTATAGGGATGTAAATCAAGCTTGTCCAAAGGACAACTACCCTACACCCTTTATCGACCAGATAATTGATGAATGCGGCAGATGCGAAATCTTTTCGTTTATGGATGGATTTTCCGGGTATAATCAAATAAATATCCGCCCACAGGACCAGTCAAAGACTGCATTTATTTGTCTGTGGGGCACATTCGCATACCGCAAGCTACCTTTTGGTTTAAAGAACGCAGGGGCAACCTTTCAGAGGGCAATGAATTATGCCTTCCATGACATCAAGAACATCGTTCAACTATACCTCGACGATCTTCCAGCTCATTAGCGAAAGCGGACCGATCATCCGCAACATTTGAGAGCAATATTTCTATGTTGCCGACACTACAAGATACGACTCAATCCGCACAAGTGTGTGTTTTGTGTCAGTTCCGGTCGTTTACTTGGCTTTGTAGTTTCAAAGGACAGGATTCGCCTCGACCCGTGTAAGGTTAAGGCAATCATCGATCTGCCTCCACCTTCAAATTTGCTTCAGATTCAAAAACTCCAAGGGAAAGCAAACTTTCTGAGGAGGTTCATTCCAAATTACGCCGAACTTGCTAAAGGTTATACACGTCTGTTGAAAAAAGAAGTACCCTTCAACTAGGATTAGGTTGCGCAAGCTTCCTTTGATGCTCTAAAGGAATCCCTAATAAAAGCATCATTAATTTATGCTCTTGATTATCAAAACGACTTTAAATTGTATCTGGTCGCAGCAGATACGACCATCGCAATGGTTTTAGTTCAAGAAGACAATGGAATCAAACATCTTGTCTATTATTTAAGTCGAAACTTAAATGATACAGAAATCAAGTACTCATATGTTGAAAAGCTAGCTCTCGCAGCTGTTCAAGCAGTACAGAGATTTCGACATTATGTCCTCTTTCGAAAAACTACCATTTTGTCAGATTGCAACCCCATGACTTACATCTTGTGGCGACAGTTGCTTGGGGGCAAATATTCAAAATGGATAGCAATTTGAAAGAGTTTGATCTGGAATTCGTAAAATCCAAATCAAAGAAAGCCCTAGTTTTCGCGGAGTTACTATGTGACTTCCCATCGTCGTCCAACGATTCAACATCCAAAGCAAGAATCGTGGATGAATCTTTGTTTCTGATATCTTCAAGAGATCCGTGGTATGGAGATATAATCATGTATCTCCAGACCCGAACATATAGGTCTAATACCTCTCTCTCAGAACAACGACGTACTCAATACCAAGCAAAAGACTACATGATCGTCGGTGATACACTTTACCGTTGTGGTATCGATACAGTTCTACGAAGGTGCCTCACCCATGAGGAGTTCTGAATGATTGTCATTCAGGCGCGTGTGGGGGGCATCAATCTAGTTATGCTATGGCACAAAATATTTTACGAGCGAGATACTTCTGGCCAACAATGTTCAAGGATTGCATAACTGCAGTCAGAAGTTGCCATGCTTATCAAATCTTCGACCGCAAAACCAGAATACCGCCCGCACCCCTGCAGTCAGTAATTGCTGTTGGGCCATTCGCCAAATGGGGCATAGATTTCATGACATGTAACCCCACCTCAGCCGGGGGGCAGGGATATATCATAGTCGCAGTTGACTATTTTACTAAATGGGCCAAGGCGATGCCTACATTAAACAACAGCGACAAAACGACTGCTCTTTTCTTTTTTAGTCATGTAGTCTCCAGATTCGATGTTTCACAAGCTATAGTCACAGATCATGGATCGCATTTCCGCAATCACATGATGGTTGAGTTGGCTGCCAAATTAAGATTGTCCCACGACATCTCTACTCCGTATTATCCGCAAGCTAATGGGCAAGTTGAGGTGATCAACAAAGTCCTGAAGCGCATGTTGCAAAGGATGATTGGAGTCCATAAATGGTGTTGGCACCTAATCCTGTACTCAGCCTTGTGGGCATACCAGACATCGGTGAGAAATGCGACCAGGTTTACACCCTTTCAGCTGGTGTATGGCCTAGAAGCGATCTTACCAGTTCAGTGCAAAATCTCGTCCCTCCAGCTCGCAGTCGACCTTCTCCCCGGAACTTCAGAAGAGGAGGCTCGTTTCTTGGAATTAATCCAACTGGATGAAACCTGTCGTGACGCCGCCTTGGCTAACGAAGCACATAAGAAATGAGTCAAGGCACAATTTGACAAGAATGTCAAACCCTATGTCTTCTCAGAAGGTGACCTGGTCTTACTTTACGACCAGGAATCCGATAAATTGGGAGCATGCAAGTTCCAGTCTTTGTGGATGGGCCCTATATTGTTAAGCGTGTATTAGCAAAAGGAGCCTACGAGCTAGTAGATTATGATGGGATTCCACTGTCGCAACCCCGAAATGGGTTGTACCTCAAGCATTACTATGCTTGACTCAGCGTAGTAACCTCTTCATATGCTTTTGTTACATTTTTGTTTTCGCTAAGAGTGATCATTTTGGTTAGGTAATCAGTTTTTTCATTTGTTGCAGATGTTGAACCTATTGGAGTCATTTGTTGGATACACCGATGGAGCGAGTTGTAATTCGCAGAACCTATCTTCTGCAGCCTGGGCCATATTTGATCCAAGCGGTGAGTTAGTGAGTTTCAGAGGGGTATGTATTGGTCGATCGACGAACAACATCGCTGAATACAACGCGTTGATAGAGCTCCTCTCTGATGCCATCGCGCATGGCATACGCCGACTTGTCGTCAGGCTAGACTCACAACTCGTCATTCTACAGCTTACCGGCATCTATTCCGTGCGGAATTCAGCTATCTATCGTATGTTCCTAAGGGTCAAGATTTTGGAAAGACAGTTTGATTCTATTCAATATCAACACATTTCCAGAGACTTAAACACATTAACCGATTCATTAGCAAATTATGTGTTAGATAGACATTTGCGACATTTTTAAAAGAAAAGCATTTCATCAATATTTGCATCAGGATCATATAACTTAACCAAAATAAAGCTCCGAAAATAAAAAATATATATAACTGTTTATAGTTTGTAAATAGTGTTCTGTGCCCAAGACAAAATCGGTCATATGACCCAAAAACTCAAAATGCTAGGGGGCACCCTAGTCTAATGGTGCTAGTGATAACAAGTCACCGACTGTGCAATCATGCGTAAGAGCCTAGTCCATCGGCTCAGCACGCCAGTGGTATGTCACTGTAATCTCAGAGGCAGCTCGTCGGTCCTCACATCCAAAATACCAAGGGTGAGACCCTCGATCTAATCCTGCAACACTGCAAGAGTCTCGGCTACATCCAGATCGTGAAGGACAGCCCTCCCTACAGCCTCTCCTGCTGGAACGGCAGCTGCTGCTCTCAGGCGCACTGCTGGTCGCACTCGTCTGATATCTGCATGAGCACATGAGTTTTGATTAGTCTTGATAAACTTTTAAAGAAAGCACAAGAATATTATAAAAGCAATAAACAGAGATATGGTCAGATATTTTTACCTATGACACCCCACTGCTCGCTAGCCGGCAGCGCCAAATCTAGGTCACCCCAGAAATCCATCCCAGTATACGGACACTCGGCATAAACCATATGCTGACGGTTGAACCACTCGAAGAAGGCATCAGAGAAGGAAACCTGCGACTGACCAGCATGTCTGGCCATAAGGTCAACCCATCTTTGCATCCGTGGCTCAGTCGGTGGTGGCAGACCGAGTGAAATGTACTGTGGCTGCATCAGTGGGATCTTCTCCAAGGCAAAAGCGATCAGAATAGAACCATAGCCAAAGTTCTTGGATCTTCCGTTATTCACCTTGGTAAGCTGTTCTTTTATCACCGGAAGTACTGCATCACACCAGTTGAATACCTTTGGTTTGAGGCATTCCAAGGCGTACTGCATATAGGACCTGTTGGCCAAGTGAAGGGCCGCGTTACCAGCCAATCTAGCAAAGGTGAATAAAATAGTCCTCAAAGACCAGTCGGTGACATCTCAAATATTGATTTTGTCGTCCCTGCTCGGTTGAGATCCTTCTCTACAGTATCGGCGAATATAATCCCTCACGGATTCGCCCCCATGGGCGGAACCTGATAGTGAGAGAGGGGCGCCACGCCTCGATAAACCGGTCAAGAACTAGATGTCCTCAACAGTCAAGGGGATGGATTTGCCTCTGATATGGAACACTTGGTTGGTAGGATCCCATGCATCGAGGAAATATTGCAACAAGTTGATTTGTTGCCTCATGCTAGATATGCGGAAGAACTTGAGCAAACCACAGTTCCGCAATGCAGTTACCGTACCCAGATCATGTAAGGCAACCATGTCCTCTTCTTCATGCTCAAGTTCACGCCATGTAACAACCATTTTTCTCCGATGAATATATGAAAAACAAACAAGAGAAGAATTAGGATCCTGATTTGGAAAAAGACAGGCAAAATTTCCATGAAAAATCAGTGCAAAGTTTTCCTCCTTGCGCCCATCATACCCCAACTGTGTACTAGGTGAGATGCATACTGACTGGCCAATGGCCAGCCCAATATGCATCGCACCTTTCGATGTATACTAGGTGAGATTGGGGAAAAACGAATTTTTCAAACCCCAGAGGCTCAGGAAAGCAGGAAAACATGCTTAGAATTCAGAAAGGAAAGAATGCAATTGAAGAGCTCAGGTTTAGTTCCTACCTGGTCCAGACGGCGCCGAAAATCGTCCACAAAATCTCACAGAATCAGCGGATGAAAGTCAAGAGGGAAAAAACCTCCAGAGCTCCAACAATCCCAAATTCAAATGAAATAGTAAAATGAGGGGTAAAAACTACTTTTAAGTTACTTTTCACGTAATTCAAGTAGGGTATTAGTGTTTTAACTCATTTTCAAGCATGTATTCTCATTTCTAATCAGTTTGATGGAGCAATTGAACAGGTAGTATGACCGTCAAAAGAACATAGTGTTAACGGTGAATCGAATATCAATGACCATTATCACGAGCAGTTTTACGTGAATTTCAAGCTCGTTAAAAAATAAACCTAGCAATGAGCATATGTTCCACCAGAGTTTAAGCTCATTAAAAAATGAACCCACCTTCAGTAAATAGCCATTGCGATCGCATTATCATCAGCTTTTGAGCCTTGGTGGTGTTCTTACCATCACCTCCACTCTGTTTTAGCCGATCATACGCCTCCATTTGATTGTTTACCCCTTTTGAGGAACAACTGTGACGAGTGATTCTGTTAGCCATCTTCTTTACACTGCCGTGATTGGAAAGTTCCAAACCTCACTTAGAACCAGCTGCTACCCGAAAATATCACTCTTTCCTAAAAAAAACGAGTCTCCTTTAAGCTCTTTTCATCTGACTCGTAAAATATGAAAAAATTGCCCAGCAATTGGCCTCTCCAGCTCGTTAAAGCTATCGGAAGTGTTATCCCTCCTCTAGATTTTAATCTTTTTGGACCTGAGGGATCATTACACAAAAAGATCGAGCGCTTGTCTTGTTCAACTCGTTAAAACTATTGAAAATTCATCCCTTTCGTATTATTTTATACTTTTTTTCGGACTTAAGGGATTATATTACAAAAAAGGAATGTTGGAGTTTCCTTTCCATCTCTTTTCAGACTCTCTAAAATTGAAAAGAACCGAGTTATCATTGTTGTTAAACTCGTTAAAGCAATAGCGACAAACTTGTCCATGCAAACAAGAGCGAGTTTCACTGTCGCTAGGCTCGTTGAAACATAGCGACGGGTTTTCCCGAAGGGCAAATTATAGAACAAGCATATGCTATCCTCCTCAAGCTTGACAAAAATAAAGAGGTACTAGTCAGAAATGACTGGGGAAAAATTGGGAAGAAAACTCGAAGAAACTTGTTAGGATATTCCGACACATAGGAAATAGTTAAGTATAACTTGGTCTAGTGTAGAGTTAGGTAAAGTGTGTTTCTTTACTATGTACTTTTTGTAACTTACAATCCGACGATCACGATATGTAGTGATCCGACGGTTCATTCTCTCCTCGGTATTACCGACACTTGATCAGTGGCTTAACACCCGATTGGTCCATGATCTCTATTTAAAGGGTCATTTGTAGCGTAACCGTTCATGAGAGAAGCTTATGTAAATTTTCATTCTTTTATTAATAAATTGCCTGAAGTGGCCACGTTGACTCAGGCCGTGGACTGTTTTCGTCTTTGAGGGTTTTAACCACATCAACAATACTGGTGTATTGATGTGTGATCTGTTTGTGAGCGGTGTCCTTTGGTATTCTGTCTGAGGAACTTACCCTATAAATTCCTACATGGTATCGAAGCTATTTGAGGGCCGCATCCGTTGGTGATCCAAATCTGAAGCCAGTAGAACTGCATCCGACTGTCGTTTCCTAGATCTACTGTTTCTGACTACTTTCGGGCCGAGAGGACTACTCTATTGTGTTAGGAGCATCTGTTCCAGTGAGGAACCCCTTTCGTTTCACGCGAAAAGGTTTCCGATAGCCCTAGCTACGCCATTTTTAAGATCTTGAGGTATACAGTGTTTATTTGCAGTTTCTAGTTATTTTCTCTCTGTTTATTTCGGTTTATTTAGCTATTTTTTTTTTACCGGATCTATACATTTCATTTCTGCATATGCTCTTTGCCCCGCGTCTTTGTGTGATCTGGGCAAATCAGAAACAGAGAGGAAGGATTTTTCTCATGCGTATGCTCTTTTCCGCCGCGCCTTAGTGTGATCTCGGAAAATCAGAAACATTGAGGAAAATATTTAGTTTCCAGGTAAAGCTAACCTTAAGCCGTAAGGTTGGTTGGTTGTGTGTTTGTTGTTGTGTGTTTTTTTTTTTTTTTTTTTTTTTTTTTTTTTTTTTTTTTTTATGTCCGTGTTGGGTTTTGTGTTTTTTGTCGTGTAGGGAAAAAGAGCTTTCTCAAGTAAGCACGCAACCCAAAGCTTTAGTGACTAAAAAAAAAAAACCCCCTTCCTCTTTTCCAAAAATTACTAAACTTTTAGTTTAGCTCACTTGGTCCAAAGCTACTTTATGAGAGTAGAGGTCTTGAGTTCAAGTCTTCTTTTTGTTGAGCTAATTAGATTAAGTTTGGAAAAGGGGTGGATTTTTTTTTAATATAACATTATCATTCATTTCCGCACATTCCTGCACTTCGTCGGCATCTTCATCAAATTTTCTTCAAAAAGCCATAACTTTTTCATCCATAAGCCGTTTTCAGAGCCGTGTTTTTTGAACTAGCCTAATTTTTCGAGATTTTTCCATTGGAACACTTAGTTTCAGCATCTATAGCTTCAGTTTCTGTTAAAATGGAATGTCCATGCCAAGTTATTCTTGACAGCGCTAACTACTTCCAATGGTGGTCCTACATTGTGGATTTACTTAGAAATAAAGGTCTCTACATAATAGCCTCAGGCCAAGAAACCAAACCGAAAGATGAAGATAAGGCAACTAAATGGGAAAACAGGCAAGATCAAGCACGTGGGTTGATAGGGATGTCTATTTCTCCAGATCTTAGATTCCATATTGCAAAACTTGATACTCCTGATGAAGCAATGAAGCAGATCACTAAAGTTTTTGGAATTAAAAATAAACTTAAAGCCCATCAACTCGAAAATGAATTGCTTACATTGGACCCCAATAATTTTTCTTGCATTGAAGATTTTTTGTCCAATTTCAAGACCCTTGGACTTCTCTTGGAAGGTATTAAGGTTAAGAAAGAAGATAGTAACCTTATCTATTCCATTCTTACTAAGTTGGGACCAACCTACTCTGTGTTTGTTTCCACCTTCCATTCTACAAGAGAAGCCTTCATTTCTCAAGGAAAAACCTACAAGCCCCCTTCCTTTGATTATTTTTGTGATTCTTTAATAAGATAACAAGAAAAACTCTTACACCTTGGTCTTCTTAATCTTGGAAACTCTTCTAAGAAAGCGTTAACCACCCAGCAGCAACCAAATTCAAAGAATCCTAAGAAGTCGTATCCTAAAAAGAATGGTCCTAAACCAAACAAGGGTCCTAAGCAATTTCAGCCTCAAAATGAAAAATCATTTCACCAGAATGATAAGGCAAATAAAAACAAAGGGAAGAAGGCTGATAGACATTGCCACTTTTGTAATCGAGATGGCCACTTAGAATCTAAATGCTTTAAGAAGATGGAAGCCTTGGAAGCAGCAATGAAGAAGCATAACATCCATTTGGAGCACTCTTCAACTTCAACTTCATCTTCAGGAATAGCACTTTCTGCATGTGGTTGTCAAGCATCTCGATCTGGCTATGCACTAAATGTATCTTCTTCTTCTCATTCTCATGAGTGGCTCATTGATTCGGGAGCTTCTTATCGCATGGCCAAAAACAAAGCCATGTTTTCTTCTTTAAATGATTGTAACACCAAAAATATATATGTTGGTGATGATAGATCTCTTAGTGTTGTAGGGACTGGAACTGTTCATATAGACAATGGTCAATTTAATGATGTATTATGTGTTCCAACCTTATCCTGCACCCTTCTATCTGTATATCAGATAACTCATTCAGGTGAAGGTAAAATCGTTGAATTTTCACCTCACGATGTTGTAATTAAGGACCTAAGAGATCTTAGACAGATTTTAGCTGGCATTGCTGATGAATCTACAAGGTTGTATAAGTTTAACAACTTTGAGTCATCAAATCTTCCCTCAGTATTTGTTGCTCATAACGATGAAGTGAGCAAACTTTGGCATGAGCGATTTGGTCACTTAAACTATCGCTCCCTTAAGAATCTATGTAAAGAAAATATGGTGACAGGTCTTCCAATGGTATCTTGCAGAGATGGTGTTTGTTCCGGATGTGTACTTGGAAAACATCATCGGGATAGTTTTGAAAAACATGCCTCTTAGCATGCCTCAGCCCCTTTACAGCTTGTGCATAGTGATTTATGTGGTCCACTTCCAGTTGTTTCATTCTCTGGCTACAAGTATTTCTTTACTTTCATTGATGATTTCTCCAAACACACTTGGGTATACTTCTTAAAACTCAAGAGTGAAGTATTT
>APFE030927471.1:78442-97955 GCA_000404065.3 Pinus taeda | reverse complement strand
TTGTGCTGCAAAACACATAGGAGTGTAATGAGTTAGCTCAACAAAATTACAAATTATATCTACCTTTCAAATTATAAATGATTTAACAAACTTAAAAAAAAAAAGTAAAACTATTAAGAATTTGAAAATTGAAATTTTTGTTTACCTGGCTCATCTGCTTCTCTTGCAATCTTTGCTAGGTTCTTCCCAAGGGTACCTGATGCATTGTTGAAGGTTGTGACCTGTCGGTGTATCTCCAGCTGATCAGACCCCAATGGGATCATGCGATCAATGCAATCAATCAGTCCATCTCTGACCTCCCCTCTCAAAGCTCCTGACTCCTTAGCTTTATAATGATATCGTGGGTTCAAAAAATACTTAGCTGCATGTATAGGGCGATGGAGTTGATTGTTCCATCTTTCATCAATGATTGCCCAAATGGGCGCATACTTTGCCACTCTATCCTTGTATACCGTCTTTATTTGCTCCTTTGATTGATCCATAGCCTCATAAATGAAGCCCATAGCCAACCTTTCCCCATCCACCAACCGCAACACCTTAACTAGTGGCTTAGCAAGCTTCACAATCTCTGCTGCCTTTCTCCAAAAAGTTTCTTCATAGACTTTCCTTTTCAATTCTTTGCCTTCCGGTTTGTTAGACCAATTGCTTTGATTCCATTCATCACTGGAAAACATCTTTTGCAAGTTTCTATGTTGGGAGAGCATAGATTGCAATGTCAAAAAATGTGTAGCAAATCTAGTGATGGCAGGCCTAATAATATCCTTGCCCCCAGTGTGTTTTCTCATGAGGCTCAAAATCAATGAATGATTGTAGATAAATTTTGTTATGCTTTTGGCATGATCTACAGTGTTTTTGACCCAATCTATTTTTCCAATATCCTCAAGCATGAGGTCTATGCAATGTGCAGTACATGGGGTCCAAAAGATGGTCTTGTGTTTTTCCTCTAATAGTTTACCAGCAAGAACATAGTTAGAGGCATTATCTGTGATGAATTGAACAACATTAGCCACCCCCACCTCCTCAACAACCTGATCCAATAGTTGAAACAGCAAGTGGCCATCTTTTACCTTATCATATGCATCAACTGATTTTAAAAACATGGTTCCCTGTGGGCAGAAGACAAGAAAGTTTATGATGGTACGGTTTCTTTGATCAGTCCATCCATCTGACATGATGGTACACCCTGTTCTTGCCCATGAGTTCTTGAACTCTTACAAATACTCATCAATGGATTGAATTTCTTTCTGCAAACGAAACCCCCTTAGCTCATGCATAGTAAGGCCTTTGAAACCATTTCCAGCAGCATGCATGCCATCAAACATAAGCTCATAATATGGTGAACAAGCAGCATTAAAGGGGATATCACCATCATACCACCATCTAGCTATGTACTCACAAGCAGTCTCCCTCGATTCTTTCTTCCAATGGTCATCTAAAGTGGGTTGCATTTGAGTTTTACTAACTTCAGGACCATGTGAATCTGATGGAGAGGAGGGAGTGAAATAACTTTTGATAGTCACATCACCCTTTTTCATTCTACCCTTTCCCTTATCTTGAACAGAACCAAAAGAGGGAGGAACATATCGGAAAGGGTTGGATGTATCAGTTTGAAGGATAGAGGAAGAACCCTCAAAATCATAATGGGGGTTGGCAGCCATCATTTTTTGTATCTCCCTCTTCCTCCCAATTTCAGCCTGTATGTCTTTTTGCCTAGCCTTATCTTCTTTAAATTTGTCAATGTTGGCCAACAAATTCTTCCTAATCTCCCCAATTTCTGGTGAGGTACATGGGGTAATTTGGCCTCTAATCCCTGCCAAGTGTTGTTTCAGCCTATTAATGCCCCCAGGACCTTCCTTAATTTTCATATGGCAAAATTTGCATTGCATTTGACGATCAACCATTTCAACATATGCCCAAGCAGGATCTCTTGCTTTAGGTGCCATTTTTTGACTAGGAAATAAAAGCAAACAATCTGAAAAGGAAAAAAAAAAAAACCTTGATTCAATGTTCATTTATTTGACAAAAAACACTCTCTAAGCTTTCTAGATATGCACCTAAAATTTACTAAGAAAAAACAGATTTATAGAGGTGAAAAAAAATACCTCCAGGCACAAACTGCCTCCTCAAGCTTGCTCCAAGAATCAACTCCTCAATGCTGCTCCAAATGGCTGCCCAAGAAGCTCCTCACTCCAGCTACAATGCTCCTCCAAGACTCCTCACTGCTGCTCCAAAACAAGCTCAAGAACTGCTCACTAACTCTCAAAAAGACTTTCACTCAAATGCATAAGATTGTTGTGAGAGAATGAAAGCACTTGAGTGTGTTAAATAGGGTTTGGGAGGGGGAAATGGACCCCAAAAGACATTTAGCAAATTCATATCACTACTTGGAGTCCAAACCAACCAAAAAACACTTTAAAAATCCATTAAAAATTTATTAAAACGTTGTTTTACGTGTGCCTGGGCGGTTTCTTGTGACTCGGCCGGGTCATTGGCCAGGTCATTAGGGAGGGTGATGGCTTGGATCAACCCGGCCATTTCGGTATCGAAACGGCCGTTTCTTAAAACAATGCACAACACTAGGAGCATGGGAAATCTGGGGGCTGGCACCCCCCAACCTAGGGAACATGTCCCAATGGAACACCATAATTTTCTTATTTTCTAGTATTGGCACCAAAATGTCTCATACCTAGTAACTATGGTTACAATATTGGCTATGCCCAGAGATATATGCATCATAAATTATAATACAGCTTTCGAGGTTTCTACAAGTAGCCAATAAATGTCAAAGAATTTCATTGACATTATTTCCAATACTCAGAATGCAGTCAGACAAATAATTAAAACATCAATTTTTTTTCAAAATCCAACTATCGTTGAAGTTTTTCAAATCTATATCTGAAATAAAATGAATCTCACGTCTCAGCTGAGCTCATATAGCCACTACTATTGAATATTCAATATATCCTTCACACTCTAGAGCCTCTTGCAAGAAAGAAATGATGGGAAGTGATATCACATAGAATTGATGGACTCTACAAAGCATGGTCCTTTCCAGAGAAGGTTATATCTTCAACTGACCATTTGCCAAGTTAATATTTTCAGGAAGCATTTTAAAACAAAGTTAAGGCTAGTGAAGTCGTTCCATCCAAGTTGCCATAACAAGAATACATCATATCAACTGTGAAAGCAAAAAGATTTGTCCTCAGCATAAAATATAACATGTTAAGAACCTACCTGTCTATCAAGCCATGCAAGATAGTTCACAACAGCAGCACCATCACGAATATGGGCCTTTCTTAAGCCATCAAGCTCTACAGGATTCTGCAAAAATTAAAATACATAAGACTGGTAAGCCAAAATAAAATAAACTCTTCAATCTCTATTCTGTTGTTGCCCAATCAATCAGAACAATGCCCATATCCCCATCAAGAAAATCCAACAGTTTACCAAAACATTCATAAGTTCTTCAAAACAGACATGTAAAGTCAAGTTAAGACAGCATACATATAGAATGAAAAAATTTTGTTGATTCAAAAACCAGGCAGACTTTAGCATTTACAAATTAGAGATTCTATCACCCGCAAGAAGAGTTCCAGCAAAGAAGATCATCACATCTCCTAAGACATATAAACAAGCATACAATGCATATCTGTATTGCTACCAGTGACTACATCTATATGATTCATCAACACTAGCATGACAGTACATGTTTCCTGAAACTCTTTATATTTTAACTACTTCTGAACATTGAAAAATTATACATTCACATCATAAAAATTTCCTCAAGATTCCAGTCTATAAAGATGTGTGACCTTAAAGGGTTCTTCCTTTGTAACTCTATTCCAACTTCTTCCTTGTGCCATATTTGTCATAGAGGCTATGATTTTCAAGTGTTGGTCACAACCTTCTTTTTATCTGTTACAATTTTAAGTACCTTGAGCAGTTTTCAAGGCATTTTGCATGTACATTATATGTGGTATCATAATTTTCTTTCGAGCTTTGGGACCACATCATGTATATATTTATACAAATCAGCACATTATCAGATATCTAATTGGATCTCCTCAAATTGACCGCAACTCTATGTACATAGACCTAAGTTGCACGAAGCGCCGAAATGTTTCAGAGTTTCCGAAACAGGTCCGTTTAGAAACGTTACCTCCCAAAAATGGAAAGGTTGGCTGAAACGTTGCCCGACACATCATATATGTTTATATATAAAAAGAAATTTATAAACAAGTGAATAACAAATTATCTTGCAAGAAAAAAGGGAATAAGACCCATAGATGACAACTTAGAGAGAAGACCAAGTCTATAATAACTCTTATAAATGATTACATGATGATCGAGTTTTAGCCGAGTTTCGGGTAGGGGTACATCCTGAAACGTCTGGTTCCTAGAAGTTTTGTGCAACATAGATATAGACCGATAGATAAGATATGCAACTTACCAAGGATTGCAACCTAATACTCAATTATAGGAGAAATTGTTGACAATTCCTTTAACTGCAAATCTACAAGAAAAGGAGGAATCATGCCCAAAACCAAGCATTCCACGCCGTCGAAAACATGGTCAGAACCATATGACATTAATCATCATTCTTCATGTAGCTGAAACATGAATGGTCCTGATTCACTAATCTATTGTTCCACCATATTTGCATGCTTATCACCACTCACTTTAACAAGCAAAGGGAAATGTATATTGCACAGGTGTCAATCCTATTGAGAAATATCCCAAAGAAACATAGTAATAAATCTCCAAAGTCAATTCATTGGAGTTGAATATCAATGTAGAAAAAATACGAAAGTAAAGTATTTTTAGCTAGAAGATATTAAAAATATTGTATAAACTTGGAACTGAAATTGTTGCAAAATGGAGAGAACGCTCCAAATACTTGAGCAAACTCAGAAATGCTCGCCCCTCTAAGTTGGGTTGGAAGGGGAAACAAAATTTCACAAAGGTACTCTTACGAAGTATCGTATTATTTATTTTGTAATAGAAGACTCAATTTTCTTCAAAAAAAGGACATTCATATATACTATAGATAGATTAGAAAGTTTATTGAAGTATACAAATAGGGAAGGCGAAATTGATTATTGCCAATAGTTTCCTAATTATAGATGGGTATATTGTTCAAAACTTGTCATCATGTTATTTACCTTTACATCAGCATTGTCTGCATCACCATGGATGGGTCATCTTCAGTTTAATACTCTAAACTTCATTGATATTTCATCCAGTGTTAGAAGACTTGTACTTCATTTCAGGAATGGCATGTAATGGTCTTGAGTCCAAATTGTAGTTTATGGGTTTCACTACCAATTTAAGATGTTTTTTCATCTTATCATTTAATTTCTTAGGATCAGTGTAAGAATACTTCTAAGATTTTTATCGATAAGGTTGGGATAAATTTCTACCATTCTTATAGTAACATCATACCATGTTTCTTAGTTGTAGTGTGGATACTGGTAGGATATGTAAGTTGTTCTCATCTCTATAAGGATTGGTTACCATGAATATTTTGAACTATAGTACTATTGTCGCTCGGACTGTACAAACACTGTGACAACAACTCAGGGTGGGCGCTGTCACCTTCATCCCCACCCACTCTGTTCTAGTTGTCCCCCGACAGCAGACTATGGGGGTAGTCTGTATGGAAATGAAATGATGGAAAACAAGTTGGGAAGCAACTTGCCCGAGAGACACAATTGGAGACACAGTTGAGTGGCCTAGCTACTTGGTGAAAATTTAGCAAGATTAAGGATTTGATTAGATTTAGAATTGAGACCAATGTCTTATGGAGTCAAAAGTTCTTGCTTATTACAAATTATGACAAAGTAACAGGATGGATAACTGCTGCTTATATGATCGACTAACCTATATGAGATGCAACTCCTAAAACCTAAGTGTGATGCAAGGATCTTGGTTAATTTTAGATTATATGCCTAATCTAAATGGAAACTTTCCCTTAACTGTTTTGAGAAACAGTCTTCAGAGTAGGTTGTGAGGTGGAAGCCAACGGGAAGCAAGCAAAGGCTTGATTAACGATACCTCCCCCTATGTTCCAACCACCCAGTGTCTTCGGCACTGCAGAGACTATGGCTCTGACAACTACAAGGTCACTATGTTGACCACTAAGAAGGGTTGAATCCCTCAAGCTAAATAAGAAAGGGTTCTCCTAAGAGTCTATCAACCAAGCTTATGCTTGGAGGTAAGTTATTAATGACTATGCTTAAGATGAAATGCAAGACTATGAGTGAGTCTTAATTTAAGATTGTTTATGTGATTTAAGTACTTAATGTTGATTAATTTATGGCAAGAGTACTTAACAATGTATTTAAAGGAAATCTTAAACAAGAACAATTGCTCAACGATACAAGTGCCAATAATAAACAAGAGATCCTCTATTTAACAATTAGCCAATGAGATGCCAATAACTTGAGATAATCAAAGATCTTCCAACAAGATAGATGCCAATGATGATTCTACAAACAAATTATTGATGATCTTATTACTCAATGCTACTTATCAAGAGATGCTTAATCAAATCACAAGATGTCAATATGCCCAAAGATACTCAATACCAACGGAATGTTATGATTAGAGTGCTTTAGTGAGTGAGCTTATTAGATGTGAGGTCTGAACTTTATAGCATATAAACTCACAAGGAAAACACAACGTTAGCTACTTCGACAATATCAATGCTAGCAACAAGAATGTAAAACCATGAAAGCACTTGTGCAATTTATGTTCCAATGACCCTCTAATGAGCAATAAGTGACTGATATGACATCAGTAAATAATTTATGACAGCAATAAGCAAGTTTGCCTTGGATGTTAATTTCAAGATGCATATGCTTGCCCAATGTAAGAAAGAGAAATCCAACTATCAAATCAACTCTTGCAATTCAACAATTTAGGTGTATTCAGTCTTCTTATGATGAGATTACCACAGTTACATCAGATTTGAAATGTTTATTACAGCAGTAGGAAAAAGATGTAAACAGTGAGCTATCTATAGTATATACTACAACAAGTGCCAAAATATGTCCAAAACATAGAGATAGCTTGTCAAACTGAAAAATGTGATTTTTAGGTCCCTTTAGGTGTGTTATTCAGAAAATATCAGAATTGATTCAGTGATTATGCAGACAATTTCAGCAAGCAAAAATGTAGATCTAGGCCTAATGATCAATGCCCAAGTGGCCAAAAATTTAGGAAAATTTTATTTTACAATTTTAGAGTGTTTTGACCAATTATATGTGTTTTTTAGGGCATTTATATCACTCTTATGAATCAGAATTTATAGCTGTATTAAAACAGAGATAAAATAGGGCTTAGAGAGCAAATCCTAGGCCCAAGGCTTTGAAGATAAACTTGCCCAAGTTGCCAAAAAATTTCAACGCTCTTGCAACCTGAAAACACCAATTTTGAGCAACTCTCCCCTACAAAATCACCAAATATTCAGTCCTAAAAATTTCAGAAATGGACAAGTGTCAAACAGTAAACTAGGGCTAGATGAGGGCAAGAAGCAAGAGAAAATGCACAAAGAGGACAGCATCTAGGGTTAGAAGCTAACGAAGGGCTGAAAATAAGCGGAGAAGAGGCCACAAAAGGAGAGCAAAGGATGGTAGAGGAAGAGGAAGCCATAAAAGGGTTGTGGCTAGGGTTTAAGGGTTGAAAAGCCTAGGGCTAGCCCTAAGGGCAGTTGTCTACAGTCTAGGAGGGGGGAGCAGAGTGGCCTAGGTCCCACAGCTAGGCCTGTAAACGCCTAAAACCCTCGGTGCAAGGCCAAGAGGAGGAGGTTGAGGCCTCAAAAGACGCAGGAGGCTAAATGGCTGACGCGGGGGGCTAAGAGGAGGACGCTGGCCTTGGATCCGGGTCCAGGAAGGTTGAAAAATGAAACCCCAACTTCAGAAAAATTAATCTCCTTCAAATTTGCAATTTTGCTCAATTTTTTCAATGGTTAGCCCTGCAAAAAATCTTAGAGACTAGATCTTACCATCAAGGGCCTAGATCTAACTCTATTTCAACATTCTCCATTTAATCTCACCTGCACAAATGGATTTACAAATACCCAAAACCCCAAAGATATAAAAAATCCCAAAACCCCAATTAGCAAAACTTATTTACAAAATTTATAAATATATAAGGGTTTTAAAATAAATTTTAAGAAACAAAAAATTTTGGAATTTTCTTTGATAAATGGCTAATAATACTTTGGAAAATTAATGCACACTATAGCCTTAGCGAAGTTAAATCAACCACATAAATATTCGAAGTCCAAACAAGGTTAGTTCATGCCGATAGTTTGTGTACTTGGGGATCAAGCATTGGGGAACCTGCAAACACTATATATTTTTCTCAACAAAAAATTGTTATACATATGGCAAATCAAATCATCTAAGATACACCCAGAATCTATCAAAAGAATGATTCTATCCCCATCTAATGAAAAACAAAATTTAAAATTAATAAGCATAATATAGGAAAGCCTATACCTAGCACATACCGCAAATCAATGAACATTGAACACCAAGCACTGCACCCCATAGTCTTTAATATTCTTCAAATAAACGTTCCCGGGGAGACTGTCGTGTTACATCAATTCTTCTGCAGCAATTTCTTCGCCAAATATCAAATGGATTTTGACACAAATGACTCTCTATTTTATAGATAAATCCTCTAAGTGGAAAAATAACAGCTAGTTGGCTTGATCTTCGTCAAAATAATCTTAGTCGTTGATAAATCCTTGATGATTTTTAATCTTAGCCACTGAAAATATTTATTTTGAGGAATTTTTGAACTTCTCATTAAATCTCTTTTTTATTAGCTCAAAGTTAATTATTTTGAGCTAATTTCCTCAAAAAATTGACTTTGACTTAACCACCATAGTCCAAAGGTCCAATTTTTCTTGAAATTTCCAATATTCCCTTCATGGGGGACCTCCAAAAATTAATTCTTTTGATACCCACGAATTTTTACACTTGGAGAATTTAATTTCTCTAAAATTTTAATTTTGACTCTAAGTAACTAAATTTTTGGCTTAGGATTTTAATTTATTTTTGCCAAAAAATTAATTAATTGACACTTGAGGGAATTAATAATTTTTTCCACCCTCCAACGTTTTAGCCGTGTTGTCTAAGTATGAGGGACCATGTACAAAAATATTTTTTACATAAAATCTTTACAAATTCAAGCCTCAAAGGGGAACTACCCGTTCGGCTTAGACCCTCAAATTACATACCCAATTCTACGACACAATATGATCTAGTAGACCAAGTGATTTGTAATAAAATAATTTAGCCAATTAGCTTAAATTATTCCCAAATCACTTTAAAATAAGACTCGACTACAACACTAGGACTCACCTAAGACTTTGACGACAAATTCCACCCTAGCTTTGGAGTGAGGTTGGAGGGAAAAACTTTGCCGACCCTCCGTATTTAGAAACACAGATGAGTCAGTGAAACAAAAAACCCTCCTAGGACGACATTATCGTAAAAAATAATAGGTTTACCTAGGTTGTTACATACACACAGTCTTACTAGCATCATTTACATACACACATAGTCTTATTAGTATGTCATGTTTACAATTCGAAACATGTATCATGTATTGCATCATATTTCCCTATATTTGGTATAGAAGTGTTTCATTATTAAACTTTGTATGTATTTCAGTTCTACTATGCATGAGTATTGCGCCTCTAAAGTTTGCGTGTTGACCTTTTGTGCAAGGTTTTGAAGTTGTGACTATAGGATCAAAAGTTATCCCATAGCACGTCATCTTTATCAGGAATTATTGATCTGACTATTACAATGACATCACTACTAAATTCCAAGCTTTTGCGAGGTATAATTTCATTCCATTTGCAAATATAATACCATGACATGTAGCTTGGGTCAGATGTAGACACTAATCACATCATTTGAGTAGATTGAAGATGCAACCATAGAGTAATGGCCAATGTAATGACTTCTTGTTTCGTTGTGAACCATTCAACTTAGCTTTACAATTTTGTTTCTAAAAGACCTATCCACCCCTACAAGTTGATCCTTGAATCAAGATACTTTTGCATTCCTAACTTTGGAGGTTATATCCATTTTCATTCTTAAGGAAGCTAGTGTGGTGGATTATACGACAACCAATAAGTCCTTTGGTTTGGTTATCTATGATAACCAAGAATTTGTCACCCATCCTCCCTTGACTGACCATACAGTTATCTCATTTTAAATCCCAATTGACCATTCTTGTCCTGATCCCATGCCTTGTCACCCATCCCAATCTATTGTTGTTCACTTTGACAACACCTTTGATAAGGTGTATGTTGCCAATATCAACTCCACTCGTATATACATATATGATATCCAATATCTCATTGAGAGATTGCATACATTCTCTTAGACCATTTGGTCAGACACAATATGGGTGTCCCCCAATCCATTTACACCTCCTATCATATTGTTATACATGGCCACTGCCCATAGAATTCTGAATATGAGCCTATATGTAAAATCCTCCACAATTTGACCAAGAACCAAATCCGAAAAAGCCCAATAAGTATAATGACATTTACTTGGAGAAAAAATCATTAGCCAACAACAAACAAAAGGAGGTCCTTAATCTGGCGCACTCTGCAACCATGACGATTAACAGTGAACCCAATAGTGTAGAATAGTAGACAGGTCATAGAACTTATTTCTCTTACTCACCCAATGGCCAAGCCATTCTCTGCTTTGGTCAAAATGGACTATTCTTTAGTAGCAATAACCTCCTTGCTGCTTTAGTTAAAAGTAGTGAAGATGAGAGTAATGTCCAAGTGTTGGTTATATATAGTGAATCAGAGGAACCTCATTCATTGTGATTGTACATTGCCTTCCTCCATATTCACCAGACTCTCATGGCTAATCTAGATGATGATATTCAAAAAAAAAATCTCAACAAGCTAATTCACAAGAAAGTTAAAAAACACAAAGTAGAGAATTGCAAAATGAAAAGAAACATGGTTATGGTCATCGCAAACAATATTGTCCTCTTTATATAGAGGATTAAAAAAGTTGTATACTTTTCAAGTTTTTCACACAAGACTATCTAGCATGAAAAACGATCTTATGCCATGAAAATGTTGATTTCGGGTAGCATCGGATGTGCTCTAGGCTTCAAGTTTTGCCAGGAGGCTTGGGGACATGTATTCCAAAGAACCCAAAAAGCGTTTTTGGAAATTCCATCGAGAAGTGATTTTATTAAAATAATTAATATTTTTAATGGGGTCCCTAAGTCTAACTTTTGGAAAATTAAAATATTAACAGGTATTAATCTAATCAAGGGTGAAACTTCTAAAAATAGACATGGATCAAGCCAAAACGATCTGAGCCTTTGATTAAGATTTAATCTAGGTTGTTGGTTGTCCAACAAAAAGATATAAGGGACTTGAGGGTCATTTGGAAAACACACCGAGAGATCAAGAGATCAAATTTCTAAAGTAAGAAGTTATCCGAAGGAAATTTTGATCGAGGATATTTCTTGCAGTTGAGGGACAGGGATAGTGTAGGAATTTGCAACGTGAGTTCCTCAGATAGTACACCAAAGGACACCACTCACAAACAAATCACAAATCAGTACACCAGTATTCTTGACGTGGTTAAAACCCTCAAAGAGGGAAACAATCCACGGCCTGAGCCAACGCAGCCACTTCAGACAATTTATTAATGTAAAAAAAAAAAAAAAAATACATAAGCTTCTCTCATGAATGGTCACCTTACAAATGACCCTCCATGCTGTTTAAATAGAGATCATGGACCAATCCGGTGTTAAGCCACAGATCAAGTGCCGGTAATACCGAGGAGAGAATTAATTGTCCAATCACTTCATGTCTAGAACATATCGTGATCGTCGGATTGTAAATTACAAAAAGTACATACTAACGAAACACACTTTACCTAACTATACACTAGACCAAGTTATACTTAACTATTTCCTATGTGTCGGAATATCCTAACAGATAGCATCCAAAGAGAGATTTTCTCAACCGGAGAATCATTAGCAGATAGAGGCAGAGAGTGATCCAGTAGCCCAGATGTGAGGCCACGCAGAGGCAGCACAGAGGGTGAGAGAGAGTCCAAGATTTCGCTATGGAGAGTTTGTTTCAGAAGTCGGGAGCCAAGGTGTGAGACCGGGAGGCTGAGAACAGAGACTCTGGGCAGCAAATCAATCAACGGACTGGGTGACGCGGTGCATAGAGAGGTTGACGCAGGCACTGTGTGAGGACTGCGAAGAGGCAGCATAGGGCCTACCAGAGGCACTTCATCTAGAGTCCGAATCAACAGGGATTTTACCAGTGATTGTGTGAGGTAATCTCACAAATATTTCTGCCAGTATTTCTCTCTATAACTGAATAACCTAAGAGGCATTCAGAGATGTATTCATAATTTGCTCCTGCGTAATAATAATAAACCCTCAAAATTGATGCACCGGTTTTCCCGCATTGGGTTTTTCGGGGGACTATTGTCCAAAAATAACGGTGTCCTATGTGTTTCCATTTTCCTTGCTTAGTTTCTATGTTTCATAATCATATTTAATTTGGTGTATGCTGCTTCAGTAATTTACTTCAATGTTTCATGAAGAAATCTGAAATAAGCTTGTAATGTAATTTACAATCTAGGTGAAGTAGACTCAGATGGTTGCAGTAGGATTCTTGAGATTGTTAGATCTAGGAATTTTCACAGAAAATACTGAAATGAGGCCAAACTAATAGAGTGAACCTATAATTCGTGGTCAGCTCAATTGCATCTGTCAACCTGAACCTGAACCTATAATTTCATAGCCCTTGATTTTCCAACACGTTCCTGCTAATTATTGTTAACAATCTCTACCAGGCAATTAACAAGTTCTGCTCTGCAGAGTTTTTGAAGTTCTTGGACCTGTCTCAAAGTTCCTGGGTGAACTCAGAGGTTTCTTGCATTTTTTAAGGCCCGAGTTCCTAGGCAACCCACGGTCTCTTATATATGTAGTGCGGCAGCACTACCACTGGTTTCTTTCTCTCTATAAGTTATTTTTACCAATTTGTTTAGGAGATGTGCTTGCACTCCCACATTGTAGTCAAACTGACTGTAGTGTACTCTGCCGTCCCACTGACCTAATTTTGTGGTCATCAATTGGACATTAATAAATTTACTTTACTTTTCTGCAGCACACATGACCTTGCTGTCACTCCATATTGCAGTGAATTTCGATATATGGCGGCATCAAGTGGTTGGCGTTCACAGAGACAGAAACAGCATTTCCAAACCACTTCACAATGACATTTAATACCTGAATATATCACTCGTGCCCCTTGATTTTCAAACAAGTTCCTGCTGACCATCATTAACAATATTTACCATGCAATTAACAAGTTCTTCTCTCTAGAATTTTGAAGTTCCTGGACGTGTCTCAGAGTTCCTAAGTGAACTCTGAGGCTTCATGCATTTCTTAAAGCGTGAATTCCCAAGCAACCAACCTTCCGCTCTCTCCATTTTTCTTTAGTTCTTACCCTGTTGCGGCTCCATATTAAAGGGAATTTTGATTTGTAATGGCATCAAGTAGTGAGGGTTCATGGAGAATGTCAACAGCATCATTTTCAGATCCGTACACAACAACATTTTAAGTCCCCTTGCATTGAATTACAGAGATTATCAAGCCTACTTCCAAATTGGAAAAACTCAGGACAGAATTCTCCAGTCAATTACAGAACCTTTGGACTAATGTGACAGAAATCAAAGTGAAATTATATTACATCACATTAATGTCCACAAGTGATCAAAACAGGTCAACGGGACCAGGAAAAACCGCATTTAGCAACTTGACAAGTGACCAAAATAGGTTAATGGGACTAGGAAAAACTGCATATAGCAACTTGACAAGTGACAAAAATAGGTCAATGGAACTATGAAAAACAGCATTTAGCAACATAATTACTAAATCCAAGCACAGGATACGAAGATCGCCAACCTTCAGAAATTGTAAACACAAACAGCAACATAAACGCAAAATCCTCCAAGGGCTTCAACATCTTCAAACCGAATTATCCAATATTAAGAAAAAGAAGACCGAAATCTTTTTTCAGCATGAGAATCTGAAGAACAAAACCACAGCTTACCAATAATCTCTCCAAAAACAAGTCGATGAACACAACTCTTGGGTGCAAGTGATTAAAGGGAAAAGGGCCCCCACTATTGTTAAGCTTGCTGTGCAGACAAAACATGAAG
Source organism: Pinus taeda (assembly GCA_000404065.3). Classification (NCBI taxonomy): domain Eukaryota; kingdom Viridiplantae; phylum Streptophyta; class Pinopsida; order Pinales; family Pinaceae; genus Pinus; species Pinus taeda. Next base: position 83,703 of record APFE030927471.1, on the reverse strand, counting down.
AAACAAGGGGAAGAAAAGTGAATGAACAACCTTACACTTTCAAGCATCCAGAACACCATTGATGCCTTGTAGGTCAGTAACTCTTTAATACACAACAAATTGGACCTATAGGACATTACCCTTGATAGAGCCTGATTGACTCTAGATGTCACACTCGTTATCTACTTTTGGTCAACTAAAGATCAACATTGAGCCTAAAGAGAGGGAGACTTTTGTTTTGACCCTGTTTGACTTCGATTTTGTGAGGGAGACTTCTGTTTGGGCAGGCCATTCTTCTGGGCACAAAAACCGAGGCAGTTTGACCCTTGCGTTGAATAGTGTTGACTATCCTAATTCAAGCTGCTGCGTTGAATTTTGTTTACCAGATTTGACTGGTTATTTTTGGACTGTTTTGGGCTGCATTATCTTGCTGTTGGAGGCCGAGTTGACTAATGTTGACCGAGCTGTTTTGGAGGTCAATTTCAGCCCTGTTGACCAGCATTGACTTTCTGGTTAGGGCTCTTTGTTTCTTCTGTTTTGACTGATCAGTTTGGGCAAGTGAATATTGTAAATTGTACTCTCTCTCTCTCTCTCTCTCTCTCTCTCTACTGAACTTTTAGAGAATTATAAGAAGAAATGATCAAGGGTTTCCCACATTGGGGTTTGTCCCTAGCTGGTGCCATATCTTGTGTCCTCTTGTGTTGACTTGTCTTCTACTGTTATTGTTTATGTTCTATCTACATTTTACTATCATGTTGATGGTATTGCTATACTAGATATGATATTGGACTAATAAAGAAAATTGAAGTAAAATTGCTCTAAGCATAGAACATACCATTGCTGTCCTAAAATTAACATGGTATCAGAGTTGAGGTGAAGACAGCCAAGGAAGAGTGAAGAGCAATCACTAAGAGGAGCAATCACTGATCAAGAACAAGTCTCAATGGCCTCCACATTCTACTTCAAGTCTGATGATAAGCTTCATGATAAGTCTGATTATCATGCATGGAAGATGTCTCTTGATTTGACTTTAGAAGAGCAAGATGTCATGGATTGTGTGCAAGGAAAGATTCTGGAACCTCCTTCAAATGCACCAGCTACTGCTAAGACAAAGTACAAGAAGGGTGAAGTCAAAGCCAAAAAGATCATCAGGGATTCTATTCATAAGCACTAAATTGCTTACATCTCCGGTTTGAATATATCAAAGGAGATATATGACAAGTTGGTTGGCATGTTCAAATCTAGCAATGCAAATCAAATTCTTTTCCTCAAGAACAAGTTGAAGGATATAAAGAAGGGAAAAGGTGAGGATATTCAATCCTACTTCATGAGGATTACCGAGATCAAAAATGATCTTTTTTCGATTGGTGAAGCTATTGCTGATAGGGAGCTCAGTCTCATTGCCTTTGGAGGTCTTCCTCCCGAATGGCATGTGTTCAACGCTACTATTCTCAATAACAACAAAATTCCAGGTTTTGAAGAATTGTTGACTAGATGTTCTCAAGAAGAAACAAGGATGATGGAATTGGAGACGCCTTCGAATAGGAATAATCCTACCGCATTCTTCGCTCATGCCAAGAGGAAGAACAATGCAAATCCAAAGAAGCAAAGTCAAGGAAGATCGGGATTCAAAAATTGCAGGAAGGGAAGATGCTTCATTTGCAACAAGTTTGGTCACTATGCCAAGGAGTGTCCAAATAGAACGGATGCATCTCATGATGATGATCACAATCATTCCAAGGGCAACAACAACCATCAAAGAAACGGCAGGTTCAACAACAAAGGGAAAAGGAATGCTTCCGCTACTCAACTTGGAAATGATTGATCTTCTAAAAGAACAAGAAACTCCAGGTGTGTTGTAAATTCTAAGCAAAAGGAATTTTATCTTATACCTACCCTCTCTACTGCCTCTCCTCCGGATACTTTGGGAAATTGTTTGATTGATAGTGGTGCCTCAATGTACTTCACCGAGTACAAGGAAACTCTTTCAAATCTGATAGAGAAGGATACAAATTTGGAAATTATCCTTGGAGACAATGCCACCTATCCCTTGAAGGGAGTTGGGAATGTTACCCTTCAATTAAATCAAGGTAACACCGTTCATCTTCAAGAAGTACTATATGTACCTGATCTAAAGAAGAATCTAGTGTCTATCTCAACAATGGAAGACAAAGGATTCAAGGTGGCATTCATCGATGGAAAGGTATGTGTGTGGAAAAGAAACTTCAAAGAAGCATTTACTCTTGGATTCAGGGTTGACGATTAATATCAAGTTGGAGGAAGTCCATTGGGAGCCATGTCTTGCGACACATCTCTTCAATCCAAACTATGGCACTAGAGGTTTGCTCATCTTCACTATAAGGTTATACCTAATGCAAGTAAGAAGGTGTATGTCAGGGATGTGTCGAGGGAAACATACAAGGGGACCATTCCCCTCAAGTGATAGAAAGACCACAGACATTTTGCAATTGGTTCATTCTGATCTATCTGGTATGTTGCCTGTGACATCATTAGGAGGATATTTATATTATGTTGTTTTGTGGATGACTTCTCTCGCAAAACTTAGATATATTTCTTGAAGAAGAAGGACGAAATATTCTCATGGTTTCGTGCCTTCAAAGCCTTGGTGGAAAATCAAACAAGGAAGAAGATCAAGATATTGAGGACCGATAATGGAATCGAGTATGAGTCAAATGAATTCAATAACTATTAAAGGGAAGTTGGCATTAAGAGGGAGACTACTAATGCATATACTCCTGAGCAAAATGATGTTGCTGAAAGGAAGAATCGTTCCATTATAGAAGCCAATCGTGCCATGCTTCATGATCAAGGACTTCCAAACTTCCTATAGGGAGAAGCTACCAACATTGCTGTGTACGTTCAAAATTGATGCCCTCATCAAGCATTGGACTCCAAAACTCCCGACGAAGTTTTCACCGGTAAGAAACATGATGTTTCTCATTTTAGAATTTTTAATAGTCTCGTATACTTTCATGTGCCGAAAGAAAAGAAAAGTAAATTGGAAGCATCTGGGAAGAAAGGAATTTTTGTGGGCTATAGTGAAACTTCTAAGGCATATAAAATCTATGTGCCTAGTCAAAGAGAAGTAGAGTTGAGTCATGATGTCACCTTCAATGAGGATGTTGCCCTAAGGAAGATTAGCAACCTTCCTATTCCAAGGAATGACAAAGAAGCAAATGCAGGAAATTAGGATGATTCCGAGGATGAGCCGATGCCCAATGTTGAAGAACCGATGGATCCCATTGATCCTTCTCCTCATGAGCCCTCCTCCTCCAAAAGGAGACCCTCATGGTTGAGGGAAACTCTCGAAGATGTTGAGAGACATGATGCATCGAGGGGGACATTTCATAAAAGCAAGAAGCCTAATAGGTACCAAGGGTACTTAACTTCTATGAGCACCATTATTCAGTATGAACCATGCTTATTCGAAGAAGTTGTAAAGCAACAAGTATGGAAGGGTGCTATGAACAAAGAGTACGAGTCAATTATGAAGAAATGTTTGGGATGTGGTCCCTAGACCCCAGGATAAATCTGTTGTCACCTCTCAATGGCTCTACAAGAACAAGCATGGTGTTGATAGAAGCACTGAGAAGTTCAAGGCCAGATTTGTTGCTCGAGGCTTCTCTCAAAAGGAAGGTGTAGATTATGACGATATATTTGCACCCGTTGCTCGCTACACCACTATCGGTTCGATTATAGCCCTTGTTGCCTCTCAAGGATGGAATCTACACCAGATGGATGTCAAGACAGCCTTCTTGCATGGTTCACTTAAGGAGGAAGTCTATGTGCAACCAATGTTGCACGAAGCCGGGACGAAGCAGGAACGTTTTTTGGAAGCGAGGACGCAGAAGCGTCATTTTCCAAAAATCTAGGAAGCGAAGCGTCTGCTATATGTATATATATATTTATATTTTTTTGCATTTATACTCAAAACAAACATCCCAAATAGGTGGAAGTGTCCACGAAGCATCCAAAACAGGCAGAAACGTCCAGGAAACGTCCAAAACAAGTGGAAGCACACTTCCGAATTTTGGAAGCGCGCTTCCAAGGACGCTTCCTGTACGAATTCGCACAAGACGCACTTCAGGCCTTAGAACCGTGGGGGGGGAGACACTTCCTGCAACATTATGTGCAACAACCTGAGGGCTTTCATTAAACCCCAATGATTTTTCTTGCATTGAAGATTTCTTGTCCAAGTTTAAGACCATTAGACTTCTCTTGGAAGGTGTTAAAGTTAAGAAAGAAGACAGTGCCCTTATCTATTGCATTCTTACTAAGTTGGGACCAGCCTACTCTGTGTTTGTTTCCACCTTCCATTCCACAAGAGAAGCCTTCATTTCTCAAAGACATGACTACAAGCCCCCTTCCTTTGATGCTTTTTGTGATTCTCTAATAAGAGAACAAGAAAAACTCTTACACCTTGGTCTTCTTAATCTTGGAAACTCTTCTAAGAAAGCGTTAATCGCCTAGCAGCAACCAAACTCAAAGAATCCTAAGAAGTCATATCCTAAAAAGAATGGTCCTAAACCAAACAAGGGTCCTAAGCAATTTCAGCCTCAAAATGAAAAATCATTTCACCAGAATGATAAGGCAAATAAAAACAAAGGCAAGAAGACTGATAGACATTGCAACTTTTGTAATCGAGATGGCCACTTAGAATCTAAATGCTTTAAGAAGATGGAAGCCTTGGAAGCAGCAATGAAGAAGCATAACATCCATTTGGAGCACTCTTCAAATTCATCTTCAGGATGACACTTTCTGCATGTGGTTGTCAAGCATCTCGGTCTGGCTATGCACTAAATGTATCTTCTTCCTTTCATTCTCATGAGTGGCTCATTGATTCTGGAGCTTCTTATCACATGGCCAAAAACAAAGCCATGTTTTCTTCTTTAAATGATTGTGACACCAAAAATATATATGTTGGTGATGATAGATCTCTTAGTGTTGTAGGGACTGGAACTGTTCATCTAGACAATGGTCAATTTAATGATGTATTATGTGTTCCAACCTTATCCTGCAACCTTCTATCTGTATATCAGATAACTCATTCAGGTGAAGGTAAATCGTTGAATTTTCACCTCACGATGTTGTAATTAAGGACCTAAGAGATCCTAGACAGATTTTAGCTACTGGCATTGCTGATGATTCTACAAGGTTGTATAAGTTTAACAACTTTGGGTCAGCAAATCTTCCCTCAGTATTTGTTGCTCATAATGATGAAGTGAGCAAACTTTGGCATGAGCATTTTGGTCACTTAAACT
>APFE030927471.1:51582-73489 GCA_000404065.3 Pinus taeda | reverse complement strand
GAGAAGCTTATGTAAATTTTCATTCTTTTATTAATAAATTGCCTGTAGTAGCCACGTTGGCACAGGTCGTGGACTGTTTCCCTCTCTAAGGATTTTAACCACGTCAAAATACTGGTGTATTGATCTGTGATCTGTTTGTGAGTGGTGTCCTTTTGGTGTTTTGTCTGAGGAACTTACCCTGTAAATTCCTACATTGTTGACCAGATTTGACTTGTTATTTTCGGATTATTTTGGGCTGCATTATCTTGTTGTTGGAGGCCGAGTTGACCAAGGTTGACAAAGCCGTTTTGGAGGTCAATTTCAGCCCTGTTGACCAGCGTTGACTTTCTGGTTAGGGTTCTCTGTTTCTGGTGTTTTGACTGATCAGTTTGGGCAAGTGAATATTGTAAATTGTACTCTCTCTCTGTGCTGAACTTTTGAAGAATTTATCAAGGGTTTCCCCACATTGGAGTTTGTCCCTGGCTGGTGCCATATCTTGTGTCCTCTCGTGTTGGCTTGTCTTACGTTGTTATTGTGTATGTTCTATCTGCATTTTACTATCAAATGGCTCAGCTGGATCATGTTTTTGGAGATTTCTGGGTGTCTACTTATATTTCTTAATTTTCTGTGTTTGTATCAGTTTTTGCTTTGTTTATCACTGTATTTCCTAAGTAGGAATATTACACAAACCTCATTTGCAACTCATTACTTTTTTTACATTGAGCGAAGGATCTTTAATATAAGTGTTTTAGGTCTATGGGCACTAAATCTTTGGCACTCTTGTGGTTTGACATTTTTTCTCTTTGATGTGCTTTTTTGCATCTCATGTATAGCACACTCCAGCTTGGGCATCTTTGTACCTCTATAGAACCTTAAGTTCAGCCTTAGTTCACTTCTGTAGTGCTGTTTTTTCTCTTTTGGGGCTGGCCTTGTGGTTCCATTCAATCAACTCCTGTTTATGCTCCCAACATGGTATCAGAGCAGGTGTGACTTTTGTGACCTGGGGCTTGTTTAGTTTGCCATTGTGGCAAGCCCAGGTGCACTCTTTCCATACCCATTGTACCATTGCTCCATATATTAAATAAAATGGCTCAGCTGTATGGTGTTTTTGGAGATTTTCTGGGTGTCTACTTATATATCTAAATTTTGTGTGTTTGTATCAGTTTTTGCATTGTTTATCACTGTATTCCTAAGTAGGAATATTACACAAACTTCATTTGAAATTCATTAATTTTTTTTATCATTAAGCTAAAAACAGCTGATACAGAAGCTTGTTTCAATCATTTCTCTCAGAGTTCTCTACAGCATTCCATACAAAGTTTTTTCATTATCACCTAGAGGGCTATAGGTTAATCTTTTCTTTTACAGTTTTACCTTTGCACAAGGGATGTGCTTCTCTTCTAGGATGTTTTGAGTGTATCTAAGAATTTTTACCCTCTTTACAAGATCAGTGCTTTCCTTCTTCAGGTTCTTCCCTCTCTTCAAATTCCACACTATCTTCTTGTTCATTCTTTGCAGTAATATTTCTCTGGAGCTGTGCTTTTGGCTAAGGCTTGTGCTGCCCTAAATACAGAAACAATACATTACAGACTTCTTGGAAGCGCTGGAACCATTTTCTTCTTCAGTTTATACAGGATTCCTTGTAGACTTCACAAATCTAAGGGATTTCCATAGATCATAATCCTCATTGAGACTCCTCTAGCTCCACATAGATATCCATGTCATCATCCTCGTGCCTCAACATATTTCAAACCTCTGGTGTTGCAAGTATCTCCATGACCATCCAATCCCAAGTCATCATCTGCAAACAATGCATGCCAAATGTGCACAATCCATTCCAAGGAACGATACATATCCTCCTCCAAGACAATTGGATCTGCATCAAGTGTTTTGCTAAATAACTGGTTGCACAAAAACTAGATGAATGAAAGTGATTGTTCCAAACTGGGCTCCCTTTTTATTTTTCGTTTTGTGTGTTTTCTGGTTTGGGGGGGCTGCAAAATAGAACTGGATGGTTCTGTATCCTGATAACAACAGTTCTGGTAACTATGGCCTAGTCCCATTGATGTATTTTTGGTTATTTGTGGACATCAAGCTGATTTCAATTCATTCCATTTCGTTTCTAATCAACAATAACAATACATATTTCCTATTAACAAGGCACATCTGAATCATGTTAATTCAAACAACACCATATTTGCATTACCATTGATTTTCAACTAATCAAATATAGGGAAAGCTCAATTTTCAATTCAAAGAACACCATATTTGCATTACCATTGATTTTTCAACTAATCAAATATTTTTGTGTGACGACATTTTTTTATGCATTCAATAGTAGATGAAAATTGATGAACAAAACGATAACAGGAGATAAAAAGGACAGTGCCTGGAACTTACTATCTTGACATTAAAACTGATTACCAAATGGGGAGATTCATATGGTTTCTTGCGGCTCAATTTATCCCTCTCTATGAAGAGCACTTGAAAATATAGACAATTAGTCTGCTGGCTAAACTGATTTCACTTTAAGGGCTACAACTGTTTGAACTTTGTGTCAAGCTATAGTACAAAAGAGTTACTCCTTTGCCTTTTGGAGTTTTATCTTCTAGTCAAGGTATAATACTACGATGTGAAGTTTGAGGGATATCTCCATAACGTTACAGATAGCTTACTTATAGCATTTTTTCAGATTGATCTCAATTTTTGTATGTGTACCTTGAGTAGCTACATTAATCCATCAAACAATATAAATAAATGAGATAGCAAAAAAATCATACATATACTGATGGGAAAATGCCCAAGTAAAACACTTAAGCAGAATGAGAATCTTCCCTTAAATAAATAAAAGAAAAGGAAGGGTTTTCTAGGTTTTTATTGTGATACTTCATATCAGCCTGTATAATCACTACCTATGAGACAAATGCAGAGTTAGCTGGAACTTTCTAAAGTGCTGTGTACCTAGTTGACCCATGAAAGTATCAAAAAAGCAAGGTGTCGTTTTCTTACAGTTTTGATAGTCAAAATCACACATGATTAAATGGATTGTGTATCTTGTGACTTGTCATATGGCTGAGTTTCTAATACAAGTCATAAGAAAGCGATAATTGGAATACAGCTGAATAATATATTTCAGTTGTGTCAGTACATACCACATAAAACCCCAAAAAAGCAATGACCTGTGATACACTAATATTTTTTCTTTTTACAGCAATAGATTGATGTCTGAGACACTAATTTTATTTCTTTTAATGTCAATAGAGTCCACAATAATCATAATACATAAAGCCAATAAAATTACTCCGAAACAATTGACTTTTAATGATCGTGAAAGGTTTGCTAAAAGCAATAAACTAGTCCTTCCAATGCCTTTTTTAGCCATAATCTTTTGTTTTAACTCCAGCTTAAATTCTAGCATTCCCATTCACATTTTCAACATCTTATATAATTTGAAGCTCTCTTCACACTTATAAAAAGAAAGTCTACAAACAGTAACAAAAGCTAACCTTCAAGGCTTTTGAGAGAGCCAGGGGTGACTGCTGCTGCACTACCCGATCAGACGGAAGCTTTGAGTACAAGGCATAACAGCATGATCCAGGATCAATCCAGATCAGATTATGTTTTTCTGTCGCTGTTTCCTCTTTAAAATTATTGTATACACTTTCCTGTCCCTTCTCTTCAGCAGTGCTGGCATCATTTGAATCTTTTTCCAGATTTTCAAACTCCTCTAGACCTTCATTTTTCATACTTCCCAGTAGCTGACCAGATGATAGCAACTCTAAATCAGACAGCACTGCCTCATAATTCCGTATTGTTATCCCATTTTCACATAGATGTTTCTCCACCTGTAATGCAAAGAATCAATGTTACAAATTGAGTCTACTTTAGATACAACTTATGATGCAATCTTTTTATGCACATTATTGGGAATGAACCATAAGTAAAGGAGAATACTGAACCTCGTGATTACGCAGATAAGTTAACAAAATTGACCCAAAATACAGCCTATCCAAGTAGGAATTTAGGATATGATGCTTATCTAGAACAAAATTAAAACCCAACAGGATTTTAGCAGTGTTAGGCAGATATAACCATAGACTTCTCCAGTGTAAGAAACTGCAAATATCAAGGTTACTTGGGAGTGGGAGCAGAATTAGGAGCGAGGAGCAACATTTTCAAAAGCTCCCGATTCAGGGGCCAATCAGGAGCAAATTTTTATTTAAATATTTTTTTACATATTTTGATGCATATATGTCAACAAAACCATGTAGAATGATGAATTAGATATAAAAAAACATAAAAACATGGATTGAAGGCTTGAAGGAGTAAAAGTAGATCCTAATAAGATCAAGGCTATAAAGGAGTGGCCCAAACTAGTTAATATCTCCAAGCTAAGACGATTCTTAGGAAGGCTTGAAGGAAATTATGTCTAATGCCCCTGTATTGGCAACTCTAGACTTCTCAAAACCATTTGTAATTGAGTGTGACGCGTCAGGTTTTCGCATAGGAGCAGTACTAATGCGGAATGATCACCCAATCGCATTTGAAAGCAAGAAGCTCAATAAGTTAGAACGTCTCAATTCTACATATTGTGGAAAAAGTTTGCAAAAAATCGGGATTAAATCCTAAAATTGCGATTTTTTCAACAAAACAATTTAATCCTCCAATTTTTTGCAAACTTTTTCAGAAACGAAAAAATCGTGATTTATTCGTTGTGTGCCGGATTTTATCGGGAGTCGATCGAAAAAAGTCGGCCATCTCTGTTGAATGGGGATATGACAGTGGTGTTTCAGGGCTATCATATAGTGATTTAATAATCTAAATTACTACGAGTTGCCACTACTGTTAGAGTTGTTATACAATGAATTTGACGAGGCAAATTTGCTGTGAGGAGGTTGAACAATAAGGGTTTTGGACAACTAGTATTCAGTGTCTTGGTGGTCAAATCCACTTGAGAAGTAGATCTGGTTAGGGCTGAGTATATTGAGTATTTTGGAGCAACATATACTCAGTGAGCAATTGATGGCAAATGAGGCAAAGGACCTGCCAGGTGTCAAGGACAAAAAATGAAAAAAGGGTTGATCTAGATGGGCTACTTCAACAAGTAAGCTATATGTTTGTTCTTGTCTATTTCTCATTGGTTAGATTGCAGATCTGATGTTGCAGACTACAAGCCCTAATGGACTGTGGATACTCTAGATGTTAAAAAATAAAGATAAATGAATATTTTTGTGTTTTTTTTTAATTTTGCCGATCTTTTGCCGACTTTTTAAAAAAACTCCCGACTTTAACGAGTTTTCAACTTTTGGACCCTTGTCGATTTAATCTCGACTTCGACTTTTTCCACATTGCTACATACAATAAGGAAATGCTTGCTATTATGCATGCATTAGCCAAATGGAGACAATATCTCCTGGGAAGTAAGTTCTTAATAAGAACATATCATAATAGTCTTCAGCATCTCCTCTAGCAGAAAACATTATCTACTGAACAATAAAAATGGATCGAAAAAATTGTTGCCTTCGACATGGATATATTACATAAGAAAGGAAAAGATAATGTAGTAGTTGATGCTTTGTCTAGGAAAGACGAAGAACCATAATTACTTGCAGTTTCAGTTGTTGTTCCCGAATGGCTTAATGAGATTCGAAGTGAACATGGAAAAGATCCAAAAACAAGTGCTATAATCAATAACCTTCCTCAGAATTCAAAATCTGAATGGAAAAATGATATTCTATGGTACAAGGGAAGAATTTATCTGAGTTCAAATTCTGAATTTAAAGCCAAGATTCTCAAAGAGCCACATGATTCACTATCAGTGGCGTTACCCACCATTTTGTGGGTAATATCCCTAGCAGAAAAACTTTCTCCAAGATGGTTCTTAGCCAGTAACCCCTTACAGCCACCAACTAGCTCATTGTGCCATTTCTCCGCCACCTGAGCCAGCCATGTGGTCCCTTGCCCATTTGCCATGATCGTATGTTTGAAGGTGGGCCTCCTGAATCTAAAGGTAGGCCTTGTCATTTGGAAATTGAGTATTGTAGTTTGCTTATCATGGACATTTCTAACAATGGATTAATGGGGGGATTCGGCCAAAAGAATGGGCTAGGTTTGTGCTTTTGTCCCCTAGACCCCTTTTAGGAATTAACCTTGGATTCTAGTCTTGTGGGATCTCTTTTACTCACCATTTGGTTCTAGGGATGGTGATTCACAAGAAACCCTGATTTTGGTTGCGTGGTCCCGCTCCCTTATCCGCTTATATTACCCTCTTTCCATTCATTATTATTGCATTCATCATTTCTCCGGCCTGGGTCCACATTCCTCCATTAGGTTTGTTGACCACTGGAGTGGCACCTGATGATTACATGAAGACTCCATGCCCAAGGATGATCCAGAGGACACTTGTACCATCAGATATCGTCAGTCAATAGAGTTTTTTAACTCTACTTCTATCTTTTCATCATCTTTCTTGTACCCAGATTCCACATCCTACGAGAAATTGTAATAAGTGATACTAGTAATGAAGAGTTTTGAGTCATGATTCCAAAATCATAGTTCCAATCCAATTGTTTTGCCGCCCCCGCTGCTCTGATCCGTCCTGAGGATTGATCGCGTGCCCTTCTGCTGCTGGTCGTGGCCGCTTGCCCTGGCTGGGGCCCCCAACCTTGATCGGCATGGAGCCACAGACTCCCCCACAGGGGCCTCCCTCCCCTCCTCTGCCCTTTATCGCTGAGGCGTTCAAGACTTTGCTAGCCTCTTTGCCAAAGAAGAAGATCACGGAAGCTGCAAAATTTGTGAAGAAGCTGGAGGATATCCCTGAGATCGCCCTTCTGCCAGAAGGACTAATCCAAGTAGCTTTATCTCTGGTAGATCGTGCCCTTGTTGGCCAGTTTACAGGTCTCTGGCCTTCCCCGAAAACCACAGAGAACTGGGTTGCCAGGAACTGGGCCCCTCTAATTAAAGGCAAGGTAACCTCATTCTTCCTCGGGAGAGGATACTTTTTGTTCGAGTTTACTGCAAAAGAGGACAAAGATCCCATCTTCCGGAATGGCCCTTACTTCATGGGGCCCCAAGGCCTATATTTGAATAAATGGCCGCCAGACTTCGATCTGGTGGTGGATGTGCCTACAGCGGTCCCGGTGTGGGTGAGACTCCCCAACCTCCTAGTACACTGTTGGAATTGGGATTCTCTAAAGCACATAGGGAATACCCTTGACAAATTTATAGACAAAGCGAACAGCAAAGATCAGTACGACTGCGCCAGAATTTGCGTGGAGGTAGATCTGGAGATCGGACTACCAGAAGCCATCGAAATAATCGTAGGCCCCTGGACTCATATACAGAAACTGGATTATGAATAGCGGCCGTTTAAATGCCGAAAGTGCCACGTTTATGGACATTTTGCCAGGGATTGTTCGTCCAATGGTGTGGAAGAAAGGGGGAAGGATGAGGGATGGAACCAGGCAAAGCGCTCCAAAACCTCGCACAAGAAGAATGCAAACGTGAATGCCAAAGCTCCGCAGTCGGGTCCTCCTCAAAAACCCCCACGGAAAACCAAGGGAATAAATTCGAGATCCTTGGATTGGCAATCATGATCTCTCAGGAGGCAGGAATTCCAAAGGAGGTTACTCCGTCTAAAGCCTCCCCCTCATCCAAAAGCGCAACAGAGAGATCCAAAGGGAAGATTTCAAAAGAGGAGGAGGAGACACAAGAATCAGAGGAAGAAGGAGAAATAGGAGACTCGCAATCATCTCCCGAAAGATCCACAAGAGGACGCAAGTCTGCAAAGGAAAAAATAGAGCAAGAAACCTATAAAGGCAAACTTCAAGGTAGTCAACCAACACTCGAGAAACTACTGGCAAAAACCCCGAAGACGATGAGGATTCAAGCCCAGGGTTCCAAAAGAGCCCACTCCAGCAAAATAAATGATTAAGATAATCTACTGGAATTGTAGGGGATCGAGCTCCAAAGCCAAGGAAGAAGCAATGAAAAGTTTAATTAGACTGGAAGCCCCGGACATCCTTCTCATCCAGGAGACGAAATTGGAGGACTCAACCTTCCTCTAAACAAGCAAAAAAAAATTGGAATAAAGACAGAGCGCATGCAAACTCTGCCCGTGGAGCTTCGGGAGGACTTGGGTTGCTCTGGAATTGAAGTGCTCTACCTAAATTCATCAACTGGCAAGTCTAGCTGGAAAGGAATAGAAGGATATTCCGAAATAAGGAACATGACTTCAGAATAGTTGCCAATTCAGTGAAATGTCAACTAGTTGAGTGGCTAGGAGACAAAGGAGATGATACAAATCTAAGCCAGCAAGACATTGATTTGGGAGTTGTCCTCAATTTCAAAATTTCAAAAATCGAAAAGCACATCTACTTCTCTCAAAGACTGTAAAATTAGGGAAAACGACGAAGATTTTCAATCTTGGCTATCCAAACAAATACTTCCCTCTCTCTTCTTTGATGGGGCAGCCAAAGGAAATCCAGGAATTGCTAGAGCTGGAGGGCTCATCATAAAACCAGATGAAACATCTCCGCACAGATTTTCCTAGGGATTAGGCGATTCCTCAAGCATACACGCTGAAGCGATGGCCCTTTTTCAAGGAATCAAACTTCTCAAAGAGTTGGGCATCAAAGAGGCAAATGTCTTTGGGGATTCCCACGTTATCATCATAGCAGTGGCGACCAATTTTAATCCAATGGACCTGCAACTCGCAAGGATAATTACAAGGATTAAAGACATGGCAAAGTCCCTGAAATTGAATTACTTTCATGTTTTGAGAACAAACAACAAAGAAGCAGACATTGAGGCAAACAAGGCAGTGCAGTTAGTTGCCGGAACTATTCTTAGAAATAATGAAATCTTTTGGGACCCAATCCCCTAAAGAGCCATGTTTTACTGCATATTATTGAAACAGTTTGTTTGTATTTTTAAGCTCGGGAACTCAGCAACAAAAGTCCACTACATAAAATGTAAAAAGAGGAGCCTGATAAGCGTAGGCGCTATGTTCATCTTGCTGGAGAGACATGCAAAAATCTGCCTCACTTTTTGTAACCGAATTTATGGCTCTTTGCCAATCAATTAATGAAATCCCATAACCGTTTTTGTAAAAAAAAAATGATGATTTTTGCGTCTGTAATAGGCCTAGGATGTTGGGACTCGATCAACAAATGAGTACACCTTGGAGTGTTTTTTTATCTAGTTTAATATCCATTCTTTTCAGAGGCCGATAAATTTTTAGGTTTTCTCACTCACGTTTTACCCGAAAGCTGGGGCGACGGTTTGAAGGTTGAGCCCCTAACACATCTTAGTGTCTAGAGTCGATGTATATTATCATACTAGATCACACAAAAAATTTGGTGGAATTTGGTTAGGTCTAAGTAGTCATTTTTTAATTTTTTAGATTTCCTACAATCAAAAATTGCAAATAAAATTGGATTTAAATTGTAATAAGTGTAGTCTAGAAAAGTTGTATGGAGTATGAGTAATCAAAATTATACCTCACACCCTCAACTTTCTACTATGACACACTTTGAGGGGTTAATAATGTGTTTTGGACCCTCAAAACCCATTTTTTTCTAAGTTTAGTGGGAAATCTGGTAATTAATTAAGCCAGAAATTAAATAAATTGAGAAAAATAAATATCCACATATGCTAAATGTTGTGAAAATAAGGTGGAAAATTATGGGGGAGTTAAAGTGAAGTCTCAAGGTGATGTGGACTCCTAAAATCAAGGAAAGGACATGTGCTCAAATAAAATCGAATTCCTGGCATTAAATGAAAAAGCTACTTGGAAATCCGAATTTGTGAAGTTAATGCATATTTGGGAGGACTTGGGAGAATATTTGGTGGAGATTTTTGTGGGAAATTGTCCCCACATGAGTTACCACCCATATACACTTGTCATTCCACCATAAAATTCGAATTTGGCACATAAGGGAAGAAGAAAATGATGTCCACTTACCAGAATTCGATTTTTACACTTGGCATTGGAGCTCCATTCAACAAATTTGAATTTCTCTTTGGGATTGTCACCTCATGCCACTTGTTTAATCACTTTTACATTGGAATTAGCTCCAATTCCATTTGTCATTGTCATTCTTCATTGGGATTTGCTCCCAACTCTATATAATAGAGCCATGGGCTCTCACATTGTATAATATTGTTACTAGCTAATGTGCTTGCGGAAGCACTACTGCCTTGTACACTTTCAGAAATATCAATAAAGACTTTGGGGTTTCATTCATGAGGTGTTCCTCCTTTTCGAGTGTGATGATTTGTTGAGCATTGGTATAATTCCTTTTACTCATGTTTTGATCTAATTTGCTTCCATATGCTCTTGTAGATTTGTTAATGTAGAGCTATCTTGCATTAACATTTGATTTAGAAGTATGTTCTAGGTATAGAATGCTCTAGTTGATTTTAAATAAATCTCTAGAGTTTCTTATCATTGTTTATTGCTAAATCTATATGGAACTAATTCTTAATTGAAGTTTTGTAGAGAGAACATCTTGTTGGGATTACAGAATCAAGCGTGAGGGGAAGTCTTTGGAGAGACCAACCCACTCTTGATACATTCTTAAAGGAGCTATCATTTGTTTTTTGAACCTTCATAGTTTTATCTTACAAAGTGTTGCAAGGATTTCGGCACATAGCTTGTACACAAGCCGAGAACATCTAAATTTAAATCTCTTTTAAAAAAACATTGTACTTCATTTCTTTCATTTGCTATCTAAGAGCTTGAAGATGGCTAAGCAAAAACGAGAGTTTACTTTCACTCTTTAGCTTAGCCTTTTGTAAATTATAATTATACATATACATTTTATCTTGCTGATCTTTCCATTAATACTTAACTTATTTTGCAGCCATTGTTTGGATTGTTTGCTAACACTTGTATGGCAGATTTTGAAGAAATTTCCTGCAACATCTAACAAGTGTTTGCAGGACCTTTGGCAAGTGTTGGGGGTTCGATTTCCAAGGATTTCGTGAGCCCTTTTGAGGCTTATTTTGGCCAAGTCGAGTTCATTAGAGGGCTGCCCATTTTCCTCTCTAAGCCGTGGGAATTTGGAGGAAACTCACACCTTGTTTCCCTTGGTTAAGTTTTGTGAGATCTTGTCACTACTTTCTCAAGAAAAGAGGTCTAGTGTCCAAGTTTCAAGCAATTACTGTGAAGACTCTCCTTGAAGTATAGTTGAGAACTTTGAAAGGCCCTCTTCTGTTTGTAATATTAATAAAAGATCTAACTTGCTTGTGGGAGCTTGGAATTTCTACCATGTTATCCTATCTCCCCATTTAGAAGGAAACTTCTCTTGGGTGAATTGACATTTGTGTGGTTTAAGCTTTCATACTTCATTCAATTACATGCATGCTTTAATTGAGAATTAACACAACCTCACTATCGGATTTCATTAAATTAAAGTTTGTTACAATTTCATTTGAGCTTTGCATTTTCTTTCTCATTGTTGCTTGGAGCTACAAGCCTAAACTTTACTTTGGGCAATTCATCCTTTACATGCAAGCATTTTATATTCTTAACAAACTTTAATTCGTTTCCATTTACCTTGGTAAATTGTTTAATGAGCACTTGAATACATGCTTCAATTTTATGGTACATTGTTATCTTGAATATTGGAGCAATTTATTGTCATTCTCTATTTTAAACAAATTTTACTGTCAAGCAAATTACTTGTATCATTTTAATTCATTGATGAAACACATGCAACATTTGTAAGCTAATTTTATTCCTCCAATTGAAGTTATAATTGCAACTTATGTTGAACACTATTTCATTTTCAAGCATTGCAAATCAATCTCTTTGAAACATTTGCATGTATCATTATTTTAATTTGGGGAATTAACACAATTTGCATTTCATTTAAGCATTTTAGTGTAGGAAGGCCCCAAGCCTTATTAAAATTTTATCTCCAACATAAGTTGGCTAAAATAGACATCTTAGGAATCCTCTATTGACTCCTCACTGTGAGATGCATATCATTGCGCGAGGTTGAGGTCTGAGGATTGAAGAGTTAAATTGTAATCTTGTCGTAAAGCTAATTATTCAAATTAACCAAGAGCACTTTCCATTACATTTACTTTACTTGTGTCTTGATGGTTTGAGTTTTCATATGCAAAGTCTATTCCAAAAGCAAGTATTGTAATCATTTCAAACAAGTTATTTATTTTCATGTTTCAAGTCTAATTGCATATTGATGTCTTGGTTTAGCGCTTCCTTTCTTTTACATTTCCAAGTTAATTACTAATTTTTGGGTTTTGGCAAGATATGTTTCACATGTTTTGATTTATAAAGTTGATTATCTCAAAAGCATTTTGTATCTTACATACCTTGTGCTAACAATTCTTATTTACATTTCACAGTTACCTTCCTTTCTCCTTTGAGAGCATTGCATTTTTTTTAGCAAATATATCTTTAAATTGTTGAGCAAATTCCTTATAAGGCACTGGTTTTACTGTTTTTAATCATATTAGATTGGCATTGTTATTTCAAGTTCCTCACTTCATATTTGCCCATAAATCCTTAAAAGTAATCCATTTTCACTATAACACTCTCCTAGAAACTCATATCTTTTAACTTAACTTTTCATTAGGGACCACCCCCCTTAGCTAACCTAGGAGATAGCTCAAATGGAGAGAGTCGGGATTAGTGTGACAGCCCCTTCTCTGAGTTCCTTGCCACCAACCACACCTAGTGGGGTTTAAGGCTTCTCTCATTGACTTGTAGGTATGTGTAGGCCGCAGAATCAACAGGGTCCACATAGGATTAGCTTGCCCCTTCCCCTTGCCCACACCTTGGGTCATGGCCTAGAATGAAGCTTGGAGGTTGATGCAACTGAAAAGAAAGATAAAAGCATATATGGCCACATTCAACAGGAAAATGTACCACAAGATGCAAAATATGGTTGGGACAAATACATTTAGCACGTGGGCAAAGGCCAATACATGAGCTCTACCACATCATCATGGCCATCACCCTGGTTCCTACAGGTTCTATGAACCTTCTTCATCATATAGGATCCATGATTGTCCCAACCCCTGGTGGTGATGAACTACCCCACCTTAAAAGGGGGAATTCACTACTATATCTTATACATCATGCCCTAAACCCTTGAGCCCTGAGCAAGTAATCCAAGAAAATCATAAAAAGGCAAAAGGCGTACAAAGAAGGGTGGAAAAATCAAAGTTGGGGCTCTTCGTGTACCACGATTTCTCTCTCCTATATATTATAAACCCAAGTGTGGGCTTCCCTCTTATTAGCTACCCTTATACCCTAGCATGTGACCCACGGTTGCCCCTTCTCATCCCCTACTTCATTCACCTATCTGTCACATGCAACCACCTTTTAAAAGATGTAACTTGAACATATTATCCCCTTTAGAAGTAGAAACCACCTAATAAGGCACTTGGTTAACCCCATTTGGAATTTAGGGGACATTAGCACATCTCGAAGCCCATTATAGAAGAGCAAGCCATTATGAAGTCCCTACATGTGGTCCATGATTTGGTAAGCTCATTTATTTGATTTCTCTAATGATTTGTTGTACTAGAAGGCTAGTGGACGTATTGGATCTTATGCAGGATTGCAGATAGTTTCCATCTTGGGTTTGGTCTCCCTATACAGGGTCCTAATCCTTCAAAGGGCTACATTGGCACTTGTAGGGTGTACGTTGAGAGCCATGGGCTTCCACAGCAGTAGATAGCACTCCACAAATCCCCACAGCCATTCAAAGATTTCTCGTGGTTCACCTATTGGACAAGCAATATGCACCTAATTTATCATGCCCAATTAGCCCCAGATGTACACCATACACTTGGCAGATGATCCAGGCCTTGCACGATGATGTGGCATCACCTACACCATCATCCTAGCCCTTGCAAGCGATCTACAAGCATCTTCAATTTGTTTGGTGACCCATGAGGATATTTGTGTGCCCCCGCATGTCATTTGGAGCACCACAGGTTATTACAAGGGGCCAACCCCTTGTCCCACTGCTTTTGAGGGTCTCATTCTTCATTGTGGCACCCATGGACCTCATTAGGCCTCTTAGAGGGCCCTACGACATGCAAAGATTATTATTTGACCTCTTTAGAGACTTACTTTTACATTTATGAGCTAGTTTGGTGGGCTTGTCAACAAAAGTTGAATTATTAAAACATTATTTTATTTTTGGGGCTTATGTAGGCCAAGGAGGCTAATTCGAACTCCTAAGTTGTGTATAAATACAAGTAAGATGAGCTCATTTTCTCATCATCACTTTCGTTTGGATCTCTTATCTCTCTTGAGATTTTCGCACCTTTTCTAGAGGATGAATTGGAGCTTTATGGATGAATTTTGATGTGTGGATATTAGTCTATCTTCTCTTGCATCTTCTCTCTTGTCAATTAGGAATGGTTGGATATACTCTATTACATGTAAATACATGTTTTTTAATGTTATTCTTGTTTACTTTTGTCATATATGTTGGACTGGGATTTTTGTTGTTCTAGAGCTAATTGTTGCACACATTTACTGCTTAAAATTGTGGAATTTGTCTCTATTATAGCATCTCTCAATGTATGGGCCATGTAATATGAGCGAAATCTCCTAGGGGTAATTCTATCAAAGAATTTAACCTTGATATGTCATTCCTTTTGGACATCGAAGTATAAACGCTACAAGATTGCTTCTTCTTGACCTAGAAGGCTAGTGAAGTGATCTTGAGTCCTCCTTGACTGGGAACCAAGAAATCCTACTCATATTCATCATAGACTCCATTCTCCCAAAGATTAAGGCACTGACCTACGAAGGGTGGTCACTAAAAATAATATTCTTTCACCTCCTTCTAGGTCTAGCCAGGTTGGGGTACGTAGGGCATCAATTCCCTGACACGCTAGCCATCCAAAAAGTTCGATCTCCTAGGCTCTCCTGTGTTGGCCTTCCCTTAAGCTCTCCTCCAATTTTGAAGCCATTTCGACGGTGGAGTTGGGACAAAAGCCAAGCCCTAGCTCCAGGATCAAACCTTCCCATGCCATCCCCAAGGCTAGTACCTCATAGGTCAAAAAACATCTTCAAGTGAATTATTTCTTTGATCCTTTCCCCACCTTGTATAGGGTAAGAATATCATTGGTTGCTACATTCTTTCCTCGTACCCTAAACTGAGCCCGCTTGGCCCCATGTCATCATGATCCTTTGGAAGACCATTCTTCAAGAACCATTTGGGATACCAATTCTAACAAGGATTTTAGGGATTGGGGGACTCTTTCACAAGTCTTATCCCATAAACGTAACCCTCAAATCCTCTCTTCCTTTCCCTAGAATACATAGTACTTTGCTTAAAAAGCAAGCAAGCTCCATCCTTCAAACTCTTCTGGGAAAGAGTATATTTGGGTCTCATATCCAATGACTTATTCTTCATTGGTGACTCCATACATATCGAGTCTCCGCCCATCAGTGAAAGTTCGTAGATAAAAGGGAGCCTTAGCTGAGGTGATAGTGGGCTAAGTCTCTATTTGTTGCCCTTGGCCTAGCATTTTCCCTTTAGGGATCCCCCTTAAGTCCCCTGCTAGTTTGAGCAATAACAATCTGGACGTGTAGGATTCTTTAAAACCTACTATAATGCACGCCAGTCATTCTTCTAGAAGGGAATGAATAATGGTATTCAAAAATATGTAGCAAAATGTGATAAATGCCAGAGGAATAAAATGAAAATATTATGACACCATGACTACTTCATCTTTTAAATCTCCAATCAGAAATGAGAGGAAATATCAATGGACTTTATCGAAGGTTTACTTGTGTCTGATTGTAAGGATAAAATTCTTGTAGTAGTCAACAGACTCACCAAGTATGCTCACTTTATTGGAATGAGGAAATCAGACTCGACAAAACAAATCACTGAGATATTTTACAAAAAAAATTTACAAATCACATGGATTTCCCAAGGTCATTGTGAGCGATAGAGATGTCAAATTCAAGGGTAATTTTTGGAAGGAATTTTTCAAACATATAGGAACCTACCTCAACATGAGTTCAGCCTACCATCCTCAAACAAATGGCCAAATAGAGGTTGTCAATAAATGTTTAGAAACCTACCTATGTTGTTATGCCACAGACAAACAAAATAAGTGCGCTCAGTGGTTACATCTCGTTGAATGGTAGTACAATTCTACTTACCACAAGTCAGCAAAATGACTCCATTTCAAGCTTTGTACAGTTACGAACCTCCGAACTGGAAGGACTTTGCTATCATTGAGACGAAGCTTCCAGTTGTTAAAGGCCAATTAGAAGAAACCCAAAAAGTCGTCCAAACTCTAAAAGAAAATCTAAATAATGCAAGAAATGTATGAAGCAACAAGCTGACTGGAATAGAACCGAGAGAATTTGAAGTTGGAGAATGGGTATTTGTTAAACTATAGCCTTACAAGCAATTGTCCTAAGGGAAAAAACAAAAAGATCAGCCAAGTAGCATACAGTTTAAGCCTTCCTGATAAATGTTGTGTTCACAACGTTTTCCATGTATCCTACCTTAAAAGGGTACTTGGCGAACATCAATTAGCACAAACAACACTTCCGACCTTAGATGACGGAGGAAGGGTCATTCTAGAACTAGAAGGTATCATCTCCATCAGGGAAAAGAAGTGATCACGAGTAATCAAAGAATATGTTATCAAGTGGAACCACTTACCAAAAGAAGAAGCTTTTTGGGAGACAAAATTGTTTCGTCAACAGTACCTGTCATTACGTATGCTTTGAGGACGAAGCATCTTTTCAAGAGGAAGGCAATGTTATGTAAAAATTAAGCAAGCCTGTAATTATTAATTAATTAGGCAAAGGGTATGATCAAAGATCATAACCATTCATCAAGAGGCACCCAAGGCATTATTTAAGTCAGGGGCCTCCCACATTTGTAATCATCATTCAGATTTAATAATATATATATGTTTCTGTTCATTACTGAGCATTGTTGCTCCAATGTGGAGAAGTATGGCAATAATTGGTCTTTGGATTGAAATAGACATGTAGGCATGGCAGCTCTCTTGGCAAGCTATGCAGAGATATCCACTAGTTCATCTTATTTTCTTAGCATGTGACCTCTATGTCCCTTTGGGTATAGCTTATGGCTAATTATACACTGTATATCAAGTCTTATTCATAATGCCCTCATTTTGGGCTTGCTTGTCAATCCAATAATGGACGATCTACATCTAACTAAATGAGGTGTTATGAACACTCAGTGACTCAACACTGCTTATTGTGGCTTGTTGTCCAATTCCTCAGAGCATTACAAGTGTCAACCAAATAGGTGGTGGGCAGTCTACTTTCACAGAGCACAAAATAGATATGGAGAGCAATAAGGACAAGTCGAGTGTCTCAGACAGACAGAAGGAGGAATTATGTGACCATGAGCATGTGGGAATTTGAGGAGCACCTAAACAAAAGCTAAAAATGGCTAAAGCTCAAGCGGGAGCCATTGCAACAGAAAATAAATACCATGATAGACTTGCTAGTCCAATAAAGGAGGAAGTTGGAAGAATTAAGAACCTGGTTCAAGAGAAGACAAGAAACACTTATATGAAGCAGATAGCCTCAACAAATCAAGGAGAAACACTTATATGAAGTAGATAGCCTCAACAAATCAAGGAAAAACAAATGGTAGCAAGGAATTATTGCCAAGTTGTTGCAAGAATAACAACATAGCACAGAGCAATCATTATTGCCTCCAGTCACCCCTATGTCAAAGGTTTTTGCAAAACATCACTAGAAATAATTGTTACAAACAACATGACAAAAATATTAAGTCACAACAAAGAAATGGAACAACATAGTTGACCCTAACCTTTGCACTCATTTGTAACTTCAAACTTCCAACTTCAATCATGTTGCACTGAGGAAAATAGAAAATTTTGCCTTTAATACACTACAACCACTATCAATCAAAAAATGATAATATAAAAAGAGATTATTTGAGTATATGAAGTGATTGTTCCACATCATCAAAGCTTTGAAACATGCTATAATGCGACCATTTGAACTGCTCACCAACATCAAAATAGAGAATCAAGTTTTGGAGGAGACTCACTGTGAGTATTAGAGTTACAATTTACAACCACAGCGATCAAAATGAAGTGTGGCATTGACCCTCAATTCTTATCATAAAGATTTAGTTAAAGAATCACATTTGAATGAAACCATACCAATCAAAGGATATTGAGACATTAATAAATCGACATTGAGATATAAAAAATGCAAATCCATACCTTTACCCTAACAAGGTTATAAGAACAGGATTAAATGATAGATGTATGTTGGAAAATGAAGTGAAAAACAAATATCATCATTAGGCCCTAATCACAAGTGTAAATACCTTTTCTCTCACAAAATTACAAGGCGAACTTGTTTTATAAAGTAAAGGAACATACAAATTTTAGTCATTTTATTATTGAAGAAATATTTTTTGATCTTCGAAAATAAGAAACTAATTTTCCAAAACTGTTGAAGAGTATTTACTACAAAGAGTATTCAAATAATGTGCAAATGCATAAATTTAAATTGCAAATTAGGAAATTAGTGGACACACTAGCAAAACATCAACAAAACAAGAAAGCATCACAACAAAAATTAAAGATCTCGAGAATAATTTGACACGGAATTATCAGAGAAAGATGAAGATAATTCATATATAAAGAACCACAAATAATGCTCGATTTCACAAATGAAAATGGTGAAGTACACAAAAAAATCACAAGGAGAAAAGTTAGAACAACCTACCAACAATGAATCAGCGATCAATAAAGAAACAATGAACAACCCACTTGAAATAGAGAAATCAACAAAGATAAAAATATAACTCCAATCTAATCTGATTGGCTCACCTTGGAGATTTGTGAGTCTAATTTCAGACCCTGCACTGCTCAAGCCTGCTCTTCTTAACACTATACAAATTCCCATATGTGCTCCAATTCCTCTCGCAACAAGAGAATGAAGTCACCTGAGAGAGGAGCCTCATGGCTAACTGTTGTAGAGGAGGGCTTGTTGCCTCATGATTTGCCCACCAAGAATAGGGCTTCTTAGCTCCACTCTCTCTAATCAAATCACATCCAGCAAATCGACCAGTGCCAATAGAAAACTATGCAAAGGCATCCTCCACCTCATCAAGTAATGCTCTATCCTGAAAATTCCGCCTGAATGCATCTTTCCTCCCATGTGAGATTTCACCATCCATGTGAGGGAATCTGCGGGAAGGTCCACCATGCAGCAACTCATGGTTGTAGTAATTTGGGTTTAATGAGTGAGCCAAACAATGTAAAGTTGTGCAATTCTTGTCCCATCTGCTGACAAGAATATCCTGTATAGTACCACAGAAGGCCTCTTGTGATGTCTCATACTCGGGGCACTCACTCTGTAAAATAAGGCTCCTCACATACTCAATCATGGAATCCCATCCCTCATAAACCTCTCCTAGGATGGGTTGCTCTGTATTTGCAAATCGAAGCAAAGAAATGATAGGCTCCATGATCTGAATAAGTAGATCTACCCTCCGACCAAGCATCATCTAGCACACTCATTCTGTAATATAAGGCTGCTCACAGACTCAATCATGGAATCCCATCCCTCATAAACCTCTCCTAGGATGGGTTGCTCCGTATCTGCAAATCGAAGCAAAGAAATGATAGGGTCCATGATCTGAATAAGTAGATCTACCATATCCCACCAAGCATCATCTAGCATTGTGTCCTTCACTCTTTTAGAGGCTACTTGACCTGTCTTTCTCCAAAAAGACCGAAACTCTGAAATAACCATGGCCCCAAGAGCGGTCTTGACCTCCCTCAACCTCTTCAACATGATGAATGAAGAGGCAAACCATGTATCTACAATCTTCAACAATGACATACTGTTGTATTCCTTGTAGATAGTGAGGGCATTTGTATGATTTTGTACAAAGTTACGGATATGTCGTGCATCCTCAATAATGTTACCAATCCAAAGCACATCAGAAGCAATGGATTTCAGTGCTAAGTTCAATGAATGGACAATGCAAGGTGTCCAAAACACTTGTGGATATTTAGCTTCCACAATCATGCCAGTTGCCTTGCAAACAGATGCATTATCAATAATGATTTGCACACAAGAATCAAAACCTACATCTTCCATAACTTTAATAAACAACTCACCCATATATTGTGCATCCTTATATTCTCCAAGTGTATCCATTGCTTTCAAGACAACTGGACCATTCAAGGAAGACACCATGAAGTTGGTAAGTGGGAAGTTGATGAGTGGGTGTCGTGTTGGATCTGTCCATCCATCAAAAACAATGCTAACCCCAAAATTTGGCCATGATGCTTTAATAGGCTCAAGCGTTTTTGCACCTCTTTTTTTGCCTTCATCAACAATGTGGTCCTAAGCTTCTCTGAACCAAGAGGCACATACCATGATGGAACCCCTTGAGTGTAAAAATTTCTGTTTTCCCACCCCGGTTTTCAGTTTCTCCTTATTTCTCCCATGTAGTTAAATGCCATTTCCCATAACCATACATTCAACAAGCTGAAAAAATAAATTTGTTGAAAACACAAATTCTGGAAATTTTACAGAATGGTGGAAATTGCAGAAATAAAAATCAGCAGTAATAAACAGCCATTAAAACACATTAAAACACTGATATTTTTGGTCAACGTGACCCTGAAAAAACCCCCTACAACTCTTGGGGAAAACCAATTTGAGAGCTCTTCTTTATTTCTGAAAAATGTCTTTTACAGCAAGAAAATTTCAGCAAAAAATTACAGCAAAATAATTTTTTCAGCAAGCAAACTTATCCGTTTTTAGCCCAACGGACCACCTGGAAACTTCTCAGTTTTCAGCAAAAAATCAGCTTTTTCTGCTTGTTCTTGCTGCTGTTCTGCTTGTCTTTCTGCTGTTCTGATTTTGCTGAAGAGCTGCCTGGTATGTGTGCCAAACTGCTGCCTCTTTCTCCTTCTTGTCCAGAAATCTCCCTTGCTCTCTTGCTCTCCTTCTCCCAATCTGCTCATGAAAGAATGAATGATCTTTTCCTCCTTTTCCTCCTTTAATATAACTCCAAGTGACTTTTGGGTGATCTAAGTGACTTTTGGGTGATCTCTAAATCCAATGGCTGAAATAGATTTAGATCAATGGCTGAGATTAAATGCACATTTAAATCTCACTTTCTATTTTTAATTCACCCCACTTTAATAAAGACCCACTTAGTCATTTATTTCCAAAGTCACTTTTCCTTTCTAATTTTACATTAACTTTATTAAAGTCACTTTAAAATTAGACTTTAGTAACTTTATTACTTAAAGTCACTTTTAAATTAGATTTAACTTTATAAAAATTATAAAGTTACTTTAGAAGAAAAATTAAATTCTTTTGGACACTTTTCTCTAGGCCAAAGATCAAAGCCTTAGGGAACCACCTGTCCTTCGGTACCAAATTTCAACACTCCCTCTTACCGAGGAAGGTGTTCCTCACCACACCCATCTTGTCTCTGAAGTAAACATGCTTGCCCTGTGGTAAGGCTTTGGTAAGAATGTCTGCTACCTGCTCATCAATCGAAATATACTCAGGCTTCACAGCTCCCTTCTGAACATAGTCTCTGATGAAATGATATCTGATCCCGATATGCTTTGACCTGTCATGAAATACTGGATTCTCCGTGAGTTTAATGTAACTCTGATTATCACAGTAGATCACTGAAGGTCTCAACGGCTAACCAAATAAGCTAAACAACATCTTGCGAAGCTAGATGGCCTCACAACTAGCTAGACTGGCTGCCATATACTCTACTTCTGCTGAACTCAGTGCTACTGACTGTTACTTCCGGCTGAACCATGACACTACTGTTGAACCCAACCCAAAACAGCACCCTAAAGTGCTCTTCCTATCAGAAGCACAACCTGCCCAATCAGAATCAGTGTA
>APFE030927471.1:8467-44145 GCA_000404065.3 Pinus taeda | reverse complement strand
GAAATTCAATGTTTTACCTGGAAAAATCTCAATGGTAGAACTACCGAACTCTTCCATAGAGTAAATAGACATTTGTCTTGATGATAAATATTCAATGTCAAAATCTAACTGAAATTGTGTGAGGTCATATTCCGAAGATGTCTCAAAATTTCCTAATGTGTTCAGAATTTGACTATCTTCACTGATTTCAGAAATGGTAAAGACAGGCTGTATAGTGTCCTCATCATCGACCCATTCGTTGTCTCCTACTTCTGTAATTGCTTTTGCTGGAGGATATAAATTGAATTTCTTTGTTGAATTACCATCAGAAATGTACATATCCCAAGATCTACAACTAATGAAAGCATCCGCTGTGGCTAGCCAAGGTCTTCCTAAGATAAGTGGGTGTCCTCCTAGATTACTCTTGGGAGTCAAAATCATGAAATCTACTGGATATTCCCAAGAATCTAAGGTGACTAAAATGTCTTCTAATACACCATCTAGTTTGATTATTGATCTACCTGCAAGTTGCAGTAAGGTAGGTGTAAAAAGAAGATTAGGAAGTTCAAGCTGTTCCATAGTCTGTCTACTCATAATGTTGATAGCAATCCCTAAGTCAATCAATGTGTTTGGAATTTCTATCTCATTTATATGTGTCTTGACAATTGGACTACCTGGATCTACATACTTTTGCATGGTAATTTTTCCCATGATGATATCTGCAATTTTTCCTACTAGGTGGATTCTTCTTGTATCTCTTGGTTTCCTTCCCAGCCTTTTGAGACTCAGCTCCTTTATGGTTTTTGCTAGAATAGGAATCTCTCTAATGGCTTGTAGCAAGGGGATCTTGATACAGACATTCTTTAATTCATCTAGAAAATCATAGTCAGGCAACAAGATTTGTTTTTCCACCCGTTTATCA
This sequence comes from Pinus taeda, assembly GCA_000404065.3. NCBI lineage: Eukaryota > Viridiplantae > Streptophyta > Pinopsida > Pinales > Pinaceae > Pinus > Pinus taeda. Next base: position 43,244 of record APFE030927471.1, on the reverse strand, counting down.
ATTTGTAATCTATCAGGGAAAGGAGGTGTGGATGAAGATGCAGGTTGCTCAACTATAGGAGTTGTGGGGGTTGACTTTTATTTCTCTTTTTGAGTGTTTGAGTTATGAAAAGATGCTTCCTTAGAACCCTTATTGACTTTAAGAGTGTCCTCCTTAGAGGTATTTTGCTATTGGACATCTATAAAAGGTTTTTCTAAAACTCTGCCACACCTGAGTTGTACATCATTGAGAGGAACAATCATATAGGTAGGAAATTGTTGTCCTACTATCATGTAAGTATTATGAGGTTTTTTATTGTTAGGATTTGGCAATGGCTGAACGAGTAGTTGATTTGTCTTTTGTTGAAATGGAAGCATGAGTTGAGGATTTGGATTTTGTTGAGAAGGTTGTTGTTGTGGAAATGGCAATGAAAGTTGTGGATTTTGATTTGGAAGTTGTGGAGTTTGTTGATTTTGAAAAGATGGAGTATATTGATAAAATTGAGCAAATCTGGCATAAGGATTTTGCATCCCTTGTGCCCATGATTGATATGGATTTTTAGGTTGGGGCCAAGGTTGTTGCCAAGAATTCTAATTTGGTGGGGGTTGAAAATTCATAGGGTTGTTAAACCCTTGATTTTGTTGCCCCTGCCAAGGTCTTCTTGAAACAAAACAGAGAGATTATACTGAATTTGGATCTTCTTGAAAGACAACTTTGAGCCCAGGAATTGAAGGAAAATCCTTGGTCTCATGATTCTCTGAGCAAATCATACATGTTTCTACAACTTTTGCATCCAAGGGGCATTCCCTTAGAGCATGTTTCTTCCTACATTTCAGACAAAACATGGCTAGAGCATCAGTTTCTGCTTTCTGCTTGTTTTGAATTTTAAGGGTGTCTAGTTGTTCACTAAGAATCCCTAGGATATCAGTTTTGAATTCATCAAGCATTTTTCCAATCTCTGCCCTACTTACTGATCCAGTTGCAGAATTGTTTTCTCTGATAACGGAAGGATCTCTAGGCCCTTTTCCCATTTTATATTTTCCTCTCGAGAGATGGACACATAGTTCTGCTATGTCACGAAGTGGAAGTTGAGAAATGTCTCCCTTCCCCATCATGTTTAAAATATCTATCCATTCATCTCTAATGGCTTTCAATAAAAGGGCTTTCAAAGTTTCCTCATCTAAGTTACTCATTTTTGCTCTCTTTAAATTGCATTGAAATATTTCAAGTAAATCCTCCAAGTTTTCATCTTCTTTTTGCATCATTTTAAATACCTCATCCTTGCGATTAGTGGGCATACAATAATCCAGGTATCTATCCAAAAAGAGTTTGTTTCATATCATTCCAAGTCCTAATAGATTGGGTGACTAATCCCATGAACCATTTCAAATAGGCTCCCTTTAATGTTGAAGGAAACAGTTTGAGTTTTTGAGAGTCTTCCATATAGTCATAGGTTTGGCACATGACTTCAAACTCAAACAGAAATGTTTCAGGATCCTCACTTCGCAATCCATAAAAGTTGGGCAGGACAGATGGTGAGATGTTTTTCATCATTGTGTGAGTTTCCTCATCAATTATAGGGAATCCAAACGAGATATCTCCTTCCCTATTTCTTCCATTATTACCTCCACCTCCACCATTGTTGCCTCCATTATTTCTTCCTCCTCTACCTCTACCCCCAAATCCATTTACTACTTCCTCCGTCATGATAGTTTCCTCAGAGTCTTCTAGTTCTTCTATCAAGGGTGGATGAGAGAGAGTTTCTTCCTTTTCTTCTTCAGGTGATTCTACTTCTTTGATTACAATATGCTCTCCTGTAGAAGTGAAGAAAGGGTCTTCTCCTAGATGATATTTGGTATATAGTGTAGGTGAATCCTCTAATTCAGCTGCTGCTCCTTAAATTCTAGAAATCTTAAGGCTAGGAGTAGGTGGTGGTGAATCTTTTCTATGCCTTGAAGAAGCTGGAGTTGTGAAAATAGAGCTCTTGATCCTAGCTATAAACCTTCCCCTATGATCTCTTGTTCTATGCATGTCATTTTTTTTTTCTCCTCAAGTTGGGCTAATAATTCTCTTTCTGATCTTCTAGATCACACTAGGTGCAAGAAGAGAGCATACTCAAGAAATTATTGAACCAATAACTCTCTTTTATGATCCTCCAGATCACACTAGGTGCAAGAGGAGAGCATACTTCAAGAAGTTATCAATTTTTCCCTTCTTTTTATTGTTGTTTTTTTTTAAGAAACTGGCTACCTAGTTACACTTCCCCGGCAACGACGCCAAAATGTTTGGTCAATTTAGTGTGTCCTAAATTGCTACGTTAATTATCAATCCGAGATTCGTAAGCTGACGAAGTGTGGCACAGTATATGTGCAAGATAACCTATTTCTTAATTTTGTCGTTTTTTATTTTTATGTTGTTTTTTGGGGTTTTTATCTTTGTTTATGGAATTCCTATTCCTAAGTTTCTAGAAGGCAAGTATGGTTATAGGTTTTAAGGCAATTATGTCCTCTATAAGGGTTCCCAAAACTTAACACTTCAGAAGGTCTTAGAACATATTAGTGAAAAAATAATACTTGAATCAAGAATGAAAATATGCTGCTATTTAAAACAAGTAATTAATGAACTACTGATTATGAAACTATCATCTCTGCTACCGTCTAAATACAGAAAAATGATTTAAGCTACTGCACTCAAGGAAATCAAAGATTGCAGAGAAAGTAAAACTAAAATCAAATTACATCATTCATAGTCTGATTTCTCGCTAGTTAGTTTGGCTATGGCTTTTGGAGATAATCGTCAATGACATGAGCAATCCAATATCTAATTGCAGAAAAATACACTAAAATCAAATCACAACATTCATATTTCAATCCCTTGCTAGTTAGTCTAGCTATGGCTTTCGGAGGTAACCGTCAATGAAATGAGCAATCCAATATCTAATTGCAGAAAAGTAAACTAGAATCAAATCACAACATTCATATTTCAATCCCTCGCCAGTTAGTCTAGCTATGGCTTTCGGAGGTAATTGTTAATGAAATGAGCAATCCAATATCTAATTACAGAAAATTAAACTAAAATCAAATCACAACATTCATATTTCGATCCCTCGCTAGTTAGTCTAGCTATGGCTTTCGAAGGTAACCATCAATGAAATGACCTAGTTGATTTCTAAACTAACTTAACAAAGCAAATGAACAAGACTGAAATCAGCAAAATAGAATCGGAATTAAAAGAAACTAAGAAAAAAAAAGTCAGCGGAGGATCAATTCCATATCACTAGTTATTGTGAAAATTATATACAGATGCCCAGGTTACCTACTCTATCCTGAAACATGCACACACTGATCAGCGTTATACAAAGCTTGTAAAGTCATGGACAAAAGTGAAATGTTAGAAATATATACACAAGTGAATAGCTATAAAACATTTGCAGTGAAAATAAAGAAATGATACATAAAGACTATATAGCAACAATGGAAACGAAACCTCAGTGTGCAGGGGCCCTCTGCACAACCTCGGCCAATAGGCTATCAATCCAAAATTACATTCCCACAAGCATGTAGAACAAAGTCTTCTTATATATCTCAAAATAAAACTAGTGTCACGACACAGTGAGTTCTTAACAGCAAAATTACATTCAAAAAGACTAACTACTATGTGTATAGAAACATGTTATTTATAATCAAAGATTACATAACTGTTTTCCTAAAAAACTACGTGAACAGAGACACGTAAAAGACAACGTCCATGGATTTAGCATAATGGTTGCCATGATGATTAAATCTATTAAGGGTGGCTGTTGGATTCGCCTTATGGAGCAGTCCAGAGGTGTCGATATGTCCCAAGGATCTAGGAACGACCACGAAATTCTTCACGTGTTTGAAAACGAAGTCCTGTTGTTGTAGGACTTCTATGTTTGACCACTATTTGACCACCTTTGACCACGGCCTTCTTTGATGAATCTAGCTGGACCAATGGGACTTGATCCATGTCCAGGTCATTTCCAACTTGCCCATGTAGCTTGCTTTGCCTGGTGACACCTGCAACCTGTAGTTTAACAAAAACAGCTGCAGAAAGTTGAACCAACTGCAGAAAGTGACTGCATTCTGCAGCTCATAAGCAAAAATCTAATTTAAACAGCAAACACAAGGACATAGTGTGAAAAACCACTTTAAATGCTATTTTATGACTAATATGCAATGATGGTGATAGCTTAGGAGGCCTAGGTGAATGGAAAGAATCTAGGAAAATGCGTAGGAAAGATACAAGTTCAGGGCTCAACGCAGACCCTGCAACCACCTGAAGTCTGCCAACCCACCCAAGCATTCAATCCCATGACCCTAGGCCTGTTTGCATAACAACCAGTGTTACACAGTATTTTGTCACACCTCTCACACTTCCCTGTGACATACCCCGAAGTGCTCGAAAAGTGACCATCATGCAGTGTATTCATTCAAAGATGTAACTCCAATCCTCCCTAAAACACTGATTGGAAAATGCCTTGAGCTTCCCTTGAAGGAAATGGCTCTAAAACCCTAATTTTAGAATCATTGCTCTTATGATACTGAAAACTGCTATGGTCATTAGTTACATTATACTAGCCCCACGATGCCATCGCTATGTTTTCTTGTATACCTGCGATGATCCCTAAAAGGTAATTTTCCTAGACATGATGAGAAGCTTCGTGATCTAGAAGCTTCCAGAGTGATGAGCTAGAGGTTGTTCGGCATAGATGAGGTCGAGTTATCTCAACTTGGCCTTTTGGTATTATCCCTATGAGCTACCTCCTTAATATTAGGGTCTTCTCCTATCTCTGGAGAGATCCTAACTCCTTTCCCTACCTATATATTCATCCTCTCCCATTCCCAAATGGTTGGTCTTTGGCTCTTTTCACGCTTATGCTAAGATTGTGCCTATATGCTACTCATTTGGCTTGGAGAAGGAGTTCTTGGAGAACCTAGCTTGGACTGGGAAATTCATTCAAGGAGAGCCTATTGACATCAAGGCTTGGTTGTATGCTTCCTCCTTTATTCTATTAATATAAAACTGTTGTTTCATTTTCCCTAATTGTGTATGTTTATGTATCATTTATCTTAACGCTCCTTGATCTGTTAAGTGGGTTACTTTTGAATATGATATTTGTATTTGTAAGAACCTGATTCCAATTATTAGAGCCTCAATTTATTATACACTAACAGATTTATTTTCCTGTTGATTTAAAAGTAATAAAAGGAGCTTGCTGACCTTCTCACAAAGCTATAAACATTTAACATCTTATCATTTTATCATAAGCAACCTAAATTAAGGTTAGCATTCCATTGATATCAACTTAACAAGAGTAGTCCATGGAAAAATACCTGTTCCGGCGGTTGATGATGATACCTTTGTCTTATAGCTCCAGCTGAACGCTCCTTCTCACCGACCCAACTGGATTTACCTCCCAGCCAACTAGGAAACAAATTCCTAGCCCAGGAAACCTCCACGGGTTCCCTAGCCCTCCGTGCCCAAGTCCAACCAGATATAGTGTGTCGTAACAAAGAATGTGCAAAAACCAGATAACAATACTTTCCTCCTCTCAAACCCAAGAAACCTCCATAGGTTTCCAAGGTCTCCCAAAATCATAACAAGTCCAAACAATCACAACCAACCCTCCACCATCATAAGCAAGACCCCCAACCCCCCTTTCTTCCTTCCCCCTTCCCTTTTTATACCCTCCTTCCCTTCTCCATCTCAACCACCTCTCATTAATGTCATTAACTTCTCATCCATCCTTACAGTTGACTTCTCTTCTCCCAAGTAAGCTAGGAGTACATTTGGAAATGTGAGATGAATGTAATTACATGGAGAGGACCATGTCTTCTCCTTAGTAAATGTGAGGGTACATTGGGGAATACTGTGAAATGAATATATATATATATATATTATATTGATAATAAGATGGAGAGGACTATGTCTTCTCCCAAGTAAATGTGAGGGTACATTGGGGAATGTGAGATGAATACATATATTATGAAATAATGGAAGGAGACCATATCCTACCTAATATTAAATTTGAGAAGGTAAGTGGGGAATTTGAATAATGGAAATCATGAATTTTATATTAGACCAATAATTTTCAATATTTTCAAATAATTTAAACATTAACAAAATTTGTAGGATAAGATTTAAGTGGGGCATTACAGTATTTGCATGCCTTGTTGTGTCTTGATCTCTTGTGCATGTGTTTAAATGCTATGAGAAACAGGATCGAGCCTGTGATCCAAGTGACTCAAGGTCTTTAACAAAGGAGAACGTGATAACATCAGAACGAGGTAGGCCATCTTCTTCGTATCTTATTTCAATTGTAACTTAGAAAAGTGTCCAGTAGATTGTCATGTAGGTTGCTAGTCCCACTCATTGGGCTAAAGGGATCATCTATGTCCGTAGAGAGGATTGCATAGATAGAAAAATGGCGACTCCACTAGGGAGGCTATAAGCCTCTCCATCCATTCCTTCAATCAAAACCTTTGACTAGTTAGACCAACCATCGATTTCTCGACTTGTCTGCATTAGTCTGGGTTTATACCATCATTGATTACTGCCTTAGAGATATAATTTTGGATTGTTTCTTGGAATATTTTTTGTATTTTCCCATATTCCATGCCCATTGCAGGTTTTGTAGTGACAGTCACGATGCCATCGTGATTTTTTACCAGTACAGTCGCGATGAAAAAAAAATCTTAACTGTTTAGGCGCATTGAAATCATCACTACTTTTTCTACACAAAGTAATGCTAATGAGCCTGACCATCGCGAGTTTGGCTATGAAAAGTAGCGATGATAACCCAATCATAATGGTTTTGGGTATATAAAGTAGTGATGATCCTTGAATGTGAGAATTTTTAAGGTTTCTTCCTTAGAATCCAATGTGTCTTGGCCCCTAAGGTCTTTTCCTATCTTGTATGCTTTGATTTGTCAGTTTCAGATTGATTGTCTTGATTAATTTGAAAAAATTGTCTCATTCGCTTTGAAGTGAAATTTGATTGAGTTCTAGGGTTTCTAGTCATATGGTCATCACTCACTGTTTGTTCGTGTCATTGAGATGTTTGTTTTGTTGATTGATTGAGTGTTGTTTTCTATGGAAATCATTGTAAACATCATTTTGTATTTGTTTTAGCTTGTATTTTGAAATTTACTTTTCGTGAAAATGCATTAGATTAGTTGCATTGAAAGTTTTTTTTTTAGATTCATAATTGAAAATAGATAATATTTTTAAGTGTTTGAAAGCTAAATATTGTATTAGGTGCATCAAATAATTCAAAATGAAAAGAAAAGCATAATTCATATAAATGCATCTTAGTAAAGTCAAAATCGTTTTGCTTTCGAAAAAGTTGCATTTAGGATAGTGAAAATTCAAAATCATTTGTACTTTTGGCATTGCATTTGGAAGACAAAAATGAAAGTTAGTGAGAGGCATTTTCACATGATGCATTTTGTTTCATGCATTATTGAATGAAATTTCTTCCCTTGATTAGTCTAGCTTTCATTGAAATGAAAAGTTTTCCTTTTCTCATATAGTTTCATCATAGGTGTTCAGATGACATCGTTTTGAGCCTTAAAACCGAAACCTAGTTGAATATAAACTTAAAATTTACCTCAATTAACCTAAGGAGCATTTGGAACTTAATGAAAATATCTAGAGGTCTAGGCTAGAGATGTGTTCCGGCGTCTTTAAACATAGCAACTATCATCAACTGCCTACAGTGTATCCTGGGGGTGAAATCTCGTCCCAGTATGGAAGTATATAGAAGGTTCTCTAGTAATTTCAGGTATATTGGAGGCACTTCAATATGGTAAGTATATTGGGACTCTCTCATCAAATGGTTCTACATTAGATAGCGCTAACATGGACTTATGCTCCCTATATCATCGAGTATATATTGGGAGACACCACTAGTTTGCTATCCTTTAGCCACAGGTAACTTTGTTAGTCGCCTTGTAAATGTGATACATCGAACACATCATTGAAGGATATTGGCCATCGTATGTTAAGTCCTTGGTTTCGTCTAAGGTGTATGTTGCAGTTCACGGATACTTGGTAAACCCTTTTGCCTAGATTACCCTTTTTTTATTTATTCATTTCTAAAGTTCTAAAATCATTTAATTGATTGTGGAATAACATTCCTCCTGTGGAAATAATCCTTAGTATATTTTAGGTTGATACCAATGGAAACATTTCCCGAGTCTACTAGTCAAGGAAACCCCTCTCATGGGAATCCTAGTCATTTTCCTTCTTTTTGAAATACTGGCGCTTCCTATATGGCAACGTTGTCCCTTACTGGATTGACCATTGGTCTGCTAGTTTGGTTGTTTTTGAGCTCAGTGGTTCCGAGTTTCCAAACTGCCTTTTAACTGAGTTCTCCTCACCTGAACATCATCAAACTCATGTTGATCCTAAAGTTGAGCCCTTGCCTTCTTCGCCTATTTCTTCACCTCATCCTTCCTCTTCACCTGGTGAAAGTATAGATTCTAGTAACAAGGTAGCTAAGAAGAAGAAGAAGAAGAGGATGAAGAAGAAGAAGAAAAATAAGCAAGGGGGAAACCAAACAACTATTGTTATTGATGAAACTAATGAAGAAAAATCTTCCAATCAACCCCAAAAAGTAAAATTCCATTGCATGGTATGTAAGGGTAACCACCTTCTTCAAAATTGTCCTAGTATTCCCAAGGTATTAGAAGTGTTGTCCATAGGTTCACATCGACCTTTGTCATCAGCCTATGGTAATCATGCTAGTGACAAACCTTCAACTAGTAATGTCCATGGTAAAAAGTGAAAAGTTAAATTTCCCATTAAGTTGTGTGAAGGTAATCATCCCATTCACCTTTGTCCTCTTATGGATGAAGCTTACAAAGAGTTGGAAAACCTTACAGCTTCTCACCCTTGTCTTCTGTCTGGGTATCGAAAGCTTTCCCCCGATCCTTTGCTAGTTAATCAAGTGATTGATCAAAAGTCATCTTTGGTCAATCCCGATCTCTCTGAAAGTGAGTCTCGTGAGTCCATTCTCGATCAACCATTGGTTGATAAAATGGTAGACTTGTCTCCATCTTCAGTTAACCATACCTTTCAGGTAGAGAGTGAACCTCATACTACTCAAGTTCTTCTGGTTTCTTCAGTTTTGAAGGAACTGGAGGGAACGCCTCCCATTCCCGAGGTGCATGAGAGCAGTTCTCATTTTCCCATAGCAAAAGAGAGCAGCTCTCACATTCTTATGACACCCCCTCCGAGTAGTCTAGTCACTTCTTTTCATTGGAGTCGACTGGCAGGATATCACCTTTTGTCTTATGCACTTCCAGATTACACTACAGGCTTACCATACGGCCATACCTAACACAGTCATATATGAGGGTGCACCTGTTAGCATTTTTTCCTTATCTGGTTGGCAAGATTTAGGTTCTCCTCATCTTGTCACTATCACCTAGAATCTGTTAGATTTTAACAGAGGAACTGTTGGGTGTAGGAATTGCGCTTAAGAAAAATCCTCAACACTTAATTATCAACTCGGGGTTTTGTAAACTTAGAGACAAAGCATAGGAAATGCCATAAGTGGTATGAAATTTTCCTATTCCTAATCCTACTTCTTAAAGGAAATGTTTGCATAATCAGAAAGAAAACAATCTTAAAGGTAATTAACACCAAAGTAACTCTAGTGCTGGAATGTAAAATAACAATTTGCAAATAAATCAAGTAAAGGAGTTTTCACACAACTGGAACCAATCTCAAATGCTGGAATGAAACGCTATGTTTATCTTTAGATAGATGGTTAACAGTATAACAAGTGGGCCCTTGCAGAGATCTGTTTTCCACTTGATCTTCCTTCTACACAAAGAACCTGTTCTTGTACTATTGCAATCTGCTTGCACTAGTGCACATATAGTGCCTCTGTGTAAAAGTATATTTTACCTCCCATAATGAAGATTTATGTCTTTGTGGAGGTGATTTAAGCCTCAGGGCTTAGAGCACTCTATTTCTGTGACAATAGACCAACTCTTGCAACGAGGAAGAGTTTCCTTCACCAAAGTTTCCAATTTACTTTCGAAAAGATTGAAATACATGTTGAAAAGAATTGAAGTTGCAAACGAAATTCTAAGATTATCTATGGAAAATAAATGCTTTAATTAATTAAATCTTGAAATGGAAGTAAACTTCATGAAATGAAATCAACATGAAGTAATCAAAGCAGTAGTCTAAGTGATCTGCGTGTATCAACTAGCTTCGGCAATCCACTTAAAATGTTTCTATTCTTTGTTCATAAGTCATAAAATGCAAGTATAAAGTGTCTATGATAAATTCATGCAATCATTATCAAATCCTTCAGAAGTGCACTCTTAATGTTATGGATGATTATTGAAATTAATAATATATTTTCTTGCAGAAACAACTTAAAATGGTAAGCAGTAAGAGAAATGCAATATTTGCTGTGAAAGGAATAATTGAACCAGAGTGCAGGAAACTACATGAAATCGTACAGGAAGAGGCTTCCTGCATGATCCAAGCAAAAGAAAATTGAGACCAGAATTGCATATAAAGAAATGGAAGAAAGGAGTTACAAGAAAGAGAGAAACTCAATCAACTTCCAAGCCACGGATCCACTCACACTTTACTATGAAATAGATTTAAATCAAAACTTCAGAAGTAAATATAAAAACTGCTGACACCACGCAAATGCAAAGGGAAATATTCAGACAGTATTTCCAAATGATGAAAGCACAAGGGTAAATGAGTTGGGTTGGTTGGTCCCTAGCCAACCAGATTGTTTCCCATTTAAGAAACGAGATGATTCAGCACTCAAGTACACATGAAAGATAGATTAAACACAATGTATGAATAACATGGCAAGTTCCTTATATTACTTGATCAGCAAATATACATAGTAATGTGTGTCCAGCCCAGAGCTGAGGGTGATACCAAATTACATAGAAAATGAAATTACAGCCTAAGGATCGCTAGCTAGTTCTACCTACAATCTACATTTTATACATTCTTTCGGCCTTAGCCGTATTCCACTAATTACAGTCATTTTCCTATTCATGCCTTTTGGTCGAACGGACTAACAACCAAACATTACAAAATCGGCTATCAGTTATAATAGAATGTGTACTTCGTTGGCCGTAGACCATCCTTGGAAAATATCCCTGACTGTGCGCCGCCGAAATCCATCCTCAGTTAATCAGCAACCAAACTCAGAGTCATGGATCAAAATGTCTGCATGGAAAGATTTAGCTCATGGAAATCTCGAAACAATCATCGTTGGCAGTGGAGGAATCTACCTGCACTGATCATGCTAACTCATAATTAACACTTAGTTTCTCAATTACTTCTAGGAAATTGACATAAGTTACAAGAGGTACTTAATAGGCATGAAGTCTATGTAAAAATTATTAATAAAGCGCTTTAATAAATCTTAATGCAAGATACGAAGCATATGCAGGAATAGGTAGTTATCTTGGACTAGTGTAGGAAAGAGGGGTTTAAGTCGAGATAAAATATAGGTTAATGCTTATAAAAATGGGGTAAAAATAGAGCAATTTGGGACACCAACATCCTCCCATCCCTAAGATGTTGTGTGTCCTCACACAACATTTTACATTCTGCAAAAAATCCGCAAAAACTGAGTGGCCAACTCTCAATATTGAACTTCAATGCTTATTCCTACTTTCACTATCTTTGTCTTTTTACCTCGAGCTCTTCTTAGCTGATTAGTCATGTTATTGAGGCATTTGTAGCATTTGTAAGCCCGATACTTCCATACTTTTACTTGTTGCTTCTGCCTTTTACCTCTGCAAGTAGCTCTACCTCGCTTTGCTTCTGCAAATTTTTCTCCTTCATGACCTGGTTCAAAGCCTCCAGGTCATGAACTTGCTGCTCCAAATCTACTATTCGGTTGTTGAGGTAGACAGTGGAGGGTTCCATGCTTAGGTCTTTAGGTGTAAATGTCTTCTCTGCAATGAACTCGAAACAGGTCCCATCATTGTCAAGGTCAAGGTTGTCCAATGTTTGCATTATGGTGTCGTCGAAGGTTTCTACACTCAGGGTTTCCTTGTCACCGAGGGTTTCGATGCCCTCCACAACCTTCGTGCCAAGGGTTTCAGTACCTTGTGCACTCAATTCCTCAGGGTCTTCAATGCCCTGTTCTTCCAGTTCCTCATGGGATTTAGTACCTTGTTCATTTGACCTAGCAGGGGTTTCAGTACCCTATCTTTCTAAAATAGTAGGGGCTTCAATACCCCGTTCCTCAAAATCATTGAGGGTTTCAATGTCTGGTTCACTAAAATTATTTAGTGTCTCTATATGTTGTTCCTCTTCATCCTCATGACCCTCTGCTTGGACTTCACCTATACTCGGTGTCGTCTTCCTCTTCCTTAATCTACTGAGAAAAGTTGACAACAATATGTCATCTTCCACGACGTGTGCTGCTGCATCTGCAAGTACTGAAAGGTTATGAACTATAGGGGAAACGTCAAGTGATTCATCAATTATAATCAGAGAGCTTGACTGGTTCATCCCTTAAGAGATCGTCTTCTTCCTCACCGAGGTTCTGGTCTTTCTCTTCTTAGCCAAGGGTGGAGTTTTTTCGACAGTCTTCCTCCCTGCTTGCACTAGTTTGCTTTCACCTTTCTACTTGGCAGGAGATGATTTCTATGCTTTCCTTTTCTTACATGTACTCATGCTAGTAGACTTCCCTGCACTCCTTACTTAAAACTCTTTCAGGAATTCTCCCGATGTTATTCATTTTTCTTCTTACTTCTTCTTGACTAGGATCATGATAAGCCCATGATGGTACAGCTTGCTTGCAACTTGGCTTGCATTCCCACTCTGCACGCCCTTCGCAATTTTCTCAAGACATTTGAGCAGGTAGTAAGGGAAATTAATCAATTTTCCCAACTTGAAGTGCAGCAACAGCTGAAGGTGATATACGAACGCCAATGTGTAACATTCCTCACTAGTCATGAATTTTTGCAGTATGAACAAGAGGTCTTGCCACTTCCCAATCATGGCACTCTACGGAAGTCCCTTCACTAGTCAACCTTAAGCTTCTTGTCCACCACCAATCAGTGCCATCATTTCCTCTCGAGCCGCTAAATTTTAAACCAATGCTCCCCTGTAAGTGGCAAACTTGTAGCTTGCACAATAGACTCCTTTGTGACTTCGAACTTCAATGAGCTGTCGTTGACTCAGCCTCCTTTGAACGTATTCGTAAACTCTAGTACCACAGCCATGTCAAACCCATCAAACTTTTGTAAAAATGGTAGGAACCCAGATTCTTGCAATAGTGCAAGATTGTTTCAGTATTCTGTAGTTTGCTCAATCTCCTGCAAAGACAACGGTTCACTCCTTACAGGTTTCATGTCGAACTGCACTTCACCCTTTCTGGTCACAACCTCGAAAGAATTCCAACGAGTGACACAAACACTTATCGAGAGCTTTATGTCGAAGGTTTGTCACCCTCTGTCTTTTCAGTCCCACTCACCCGGTCATGATGAAAACAACTCTTCATATTAGGTGCATATTCATATCAACCCCCTGCAGGTGAGTCATAATGATTGGGTGTAGTGGATTTTTATGCGGTGGGGGTGCAATAGTTACAATGATTGTGTTACGGGGTAAGGTAATAATGAACAAGCAATGAGAAATATTTCAAGTATGGTGAATACAGGCTATCGGACAACAGTACTATCCCACAGTCCACCTCATAATTTAATCAAGACATACTTCAACACTTATTAAAAAAATTAGATTTCAGAACCCTATACAAATTGCACTTTAAATTTTTTTCCTAAGTGAGTAAATAATGAAACAAAGTATTAATTGAAACATGTAACATTATGATATATTAGTACTCATGTGTAGGAAAATAAATATCCATAAACATCCTTTATAAGACACTCCTGGACTATGTGAATTTTATTTTACACTTGCTTTCACAGTCAATTGTGTTCCTACACTAAACCCGCTTGCACTGCACATCTTGCACCAGGGACTTTTACCAAAACAAAAAATTCTGATAGAACACAATTTTGTAGTTGGACTAAAATTTTTTGCCTCAATATACAAGAAACGTTTTATTCGACATCCTTTGGTGTTTCACAGCATGCCTTCTGGATTCACTGCATCAAATTCTGTAATCAATTTATGAGGGAATAAAGAAGTGGGAAGGTGGTAAAATTATTTTGAATGGGAAGGAACATTAAAGCAGGGATTCCAGAAAAAATATCACCAAAGGGGATAAATGAAATGGGATGTGGAAAAAAATTCAATGGAAAAGAGGGATTTTATTAAATCGGGCAAGGGTAGTTTTCGTAGAAGAAAGAGGGAGGTAATTCATTGGGGATTTTAGAAAATAAACTAGTGGGAATTTTTGAAATGGGAAATAGAAGATAGACAAAGTTTTTACCTTCAAATCTGCTTGCACTAGTGCAGGAAAAAGTAATTGCAGTAGGAAGTAAGCGTTTACTTGAATAAACATTTCCATGCTAGTTACCTCAAACTTGGGTAAGTGCTTTGTTTCATGAACCTGCTTATTCTTGGTGGTAGCAAGCATATCTAAAAGATCAAGTAACATTCCATTTTTATTAAAATTTTGATCTTCCTACCAGCATGCTAGTTTTTAGGTTGATCCTTCTACAATCATGTTAGTCAACTGATTTTCATAATTACAGATTTTTTTTTTCTTTTTATACTTTTTATTTTTGTCATTTTTTTCTTTTATTATTTTTTTTAATAAGGAAAAAAATGAATCAAATCTTTGACAGGTTTCTGTTACCACCTACCAACTCCTTTTCAAATGGTTGTTGGACTTGTTGGATGAAATCTCATTTAGTAAGGGGCTAAAAACATACCTTCAATCTATGTCAGTTCACCAGGAACATAGAATTCCATTCATCAATAGTTTTTATATCTACCGCTCCATTTTCGAACACTTTGACAACCTCATAGGGTCCCATCTAGTGTGTATCTAATTTTCCTTTAAACTATTTGAATCTAGAATCATAAAGGAGTACCCAATCACCTGGTTGGAACTGCTTCTTCTGGATGGACTTGTCATGCCACTTCTTGAACTGTTGTTGAACCAAGATGTTCTGTTGAACAACATCCCTTCGAAATTCATCTAACTCATTCAATTGTAGAAGACGCTATTGCTATTCTTCAGAGAGATCCAACCCCAATTGGATTGCAGCCCTGAAAGTCTTGATTTGAAATTCTATTGGCAAGAGGACTTGTTTTTGTACACCAGCTCATATGGTGTGTGTCCTATGTTGTTTCTCCAAGTGGTTCGATTTGCCCATAATGCTTCCGGTAATTTGTTAGCCTAATCCTTTCTATGCATATGTACTATTTTTGTGAGGATGGACGCAATCCCCCTATTCATGGACTCCACCTGACCATTTTCTTGCGGGCGATATGGTGTAGATTTCCTGTGCCGTATTTTGTACTGCTCCATCGCACCCTGTACCAGATTAGAAATAAATTGCGATCCATTGTCAGAAACAATTTCTCTAGGAACACCAAATCTAGTAAAGATTCCATTAAAAAGAAAATCAACAACAACTCTTTTAGTAGAAAAATAAACAACTTTAGCTTCTACCCATTTCGTAACAAAATCTGTACAAACCAAAATTTGCTTTTTATTTGATGATGTTGGATTTATTGATCCTACAAAATCAATGGCCCATTTTTCAAAAGGCTCAATCATAGCCTGAGGACATAAAGGGATTTCATTGGTTTGAGTAGGCTCACCAACTTGCTGACAGTTATCACACCGCTTGACATAGTGTTTGGCATCCTTAAACAAGGAAGGCCAAAAATAGCCAGCCCATAACACTTTGTATGCAGTCTGTTTGTCAGCGTAGTGACCCCCGCAAGGTTCATCATGGGAAGATTTTAAAATCTCAAACACTTCTTCCTCTCTTACACATTTACGGATAATGAGATGCTCTAGTGTAAAAGAGGTCTCCTTGGATCCAAGAATATGCAACACTTTTCTGTATGATATTCCGCTTTTCACGAGAGGATAAGTGAGGTGGTAAATTCTAGTGACTAAATAGTTAGCTATGTCAGCAAACCATGGGGATTTTGTTGACATAGAAAAAATATGTTCGTCAGGAAAATAATCATTCACAGGAATTTCTTCACTAGGATTATTTAACCTTGAAATATAATCTGCTACTACATTCGCCTTTCCTGGTCTATCAACAATAGTAATATTAAATTCCTATAACAATAGTAACCACCTAGTCACTCTATCACTAGTTAATGGTTTATTGATCATATATCTTATTGTGGAATGATTAGTATGCATAGAGACTTCATATCCTGTAATATAATGTCTGAATTTATTAATGGAAAAGATTACATCGAAAAACTCTTTCTCGATAACTGTATAATTGAGTTCAGCAGGTCAAAAGTTTTTAGTAATTAAATCAATAGCATAATATTTTTTGTCTTCTTCTTGTCCTAAAGCTGTGCCAATAGCAGTATCTAAGGCATCAAAGGAAATATGAAATGGCAGGGACCAGTTTGGTCCTCTCAAAACTGGTGCCTGGACTAATTTTTCCTTCAATGTCTCAAAGGACTATTGGCAAGTTGTGGACCAAGAAGACTCACTATCCTTAGCCAAAACTCAGAAAAGGGGGGTAGCTATCCTTGAGAAATTCTCAATGAATCTTCTATAGTAGTCCACATGTCCTAGAAAGGCTCTCACTTTCCTTTGAGTTTTGGGTATAGGGAGACTCAAAATGACTTCTATTTTTGCAGGGTCAACCTAGATACCTTTGTCAGAAATAAGATGGCCAAGAACCACCCCTGCCTTGCACATTAATATGCATTTCTTGTCACTCAATGCGAGATGAGCTTCTTGGCAGCGAAGAAGCACTTTTTCTAGATTCTTGAGGGCTTCCTGAAATGAATCACCAAACACAGAGAAGTCATCCATATAGACTTCTATGCACTCAAGGTCAGCAAAAATAGCTTTACTGCCCTTTGAAAGGTAGTTGGGGCATTACATATCCCAAAGGGAAGCACTCGGTAAGTAAATGTATCCCATGGACATGTAAAAGTGGTTTTGTCTTGATCCTCGGGTGCTATCTATATCTGGTTATATCCACTAAAGTCATCTAGAAAATAAAAGTACTTGTTACCAGTAAGGGTATCGAGTACCTAATCGATTAAAGGAAGGGGGAAGTAATATTTGAGAGTGGCCTTGTTCAATTCTCTATAGTCAATAAAAATGCACCATCTCCCATATTTTTTTGGGACTAACACTAATGAAGAGACCCACTGGCTGTCAAAAATGGGATAGATAAAATCATCATCTAAGAGTTTTTGCAATTCTTCCTTTACAACATCTCTTAAAGTTGGGTTCATTCGCCTTTGAGGTTGTTGGATAGGTCGAGATCCATCTTGAATATAAATATGGTGTCTACAAGTTTCAGGAGGGATGCCTTTCATATCTTCATAATCCCATGCAAAGGCATCAAGATGGTTTCGCAACAAATTCACAAGCTACTCTTGCTGGGAAGGATCCAAGTCTGAATTGATATACAAGGATTTACCTAGACTAATCTCAACAAGGGTGGTATCAGGCTCAAGGTTACACAAATTTGTCACTAGAGATGGTGGTGATGGAGGTAGAGAGTCATATCTTTCCTGAAAATCTAGACTAAAAATCTGACACAATGACTCAAAATTAGGCATGGTGTCTAGATTGTAGTTCTCTTGAATCTCACCCTTCTGTGAGGACTCAGCATTCTAATGTATCAAGGAAACAGGTTAAGTCTCCTCATCACTACTATAGTCTAACCATACAGTGTCTCGGAGCTCCTGAATGGATCTAGCGGGTTGATACAAGGTGACCTTCTTCCTAGAATCTCCATGGGAAATATACATATCACCATAACGACATCCGATATAAGTGTTGAAAAGTGTGCAACAAGAAATGCTTGTTGAGAATGCAACAAGATGATGGAGCTTAGTGGAAAGGAGTCGCCTTCACTAAGTGGGCCCGCAGGCTATTTTTAGCGCAAGTCTATTTTTAGACTATGTCTATTTTTAGACATATGGATCATGTCTATGGATTGCAGGTTGTTGTTTATGGATGATTGATCAAGTTGGGAAAAATAGATGGACTTCTATTTTTAGATCACAGCGGAGTGACTGCTCAGTCTAAATATAGAACAGTCAAATATTATTAGCTCATAATAATATTTAGACTATAAACTTTGTCTTATTCTCTTGGAGCACTTCAGGATGAGCTACGGATGTGGTACATGCAGATCCCAGAAGGAAATACGTGGTTACCTATGGGATGACTAATATTTGCATGCAGGACTTCAGTTAGAACTCAAGTGAGTTGAGTTTAGTGGACTGGAGGTGCAGTTGATGGAGTTGTGTTCAGTTTAGCTTTGTTAAACTGGTTGTATTTAGTCTAACTGGCAAATAGACTAGAGATGAGTTGGGTGAATTAGTTATTAATTAATTCACAAGTTATTAACTCATAATACAACTAATGAATACATCAGTTAACTCAGTTGCATGTCAGTGCATGTTCAGTTCAGCAGGGACAGGTGTTAGAGGATCAGATTGCTATCAGTTGTGACTATAGATGTGCATGATGATTTTCACAATCAAAGGGATTGAGTATTGGCAATGAGGATTGCATGGTATATCCAAGGGAAATACGAATTTGGATCCTTCATTCATCAGTATACTCTTGCAGGATTGCGCAGTGGAGGTAGGAAAGCAGTGGAAGAGATTTGGAGATCAGATCTGAGCTGTATTGTGTGTAACAGAGGTGGAGATACTTGTGAGAAGTATTATTCTGTGTAATGTTACATGACTCAATCATTAATATACAGATAGTTGGGGTTTTTAGCGAGATTCTTTCCCCGGGATACATACTGTGTTAATGTGTGAATGCTCTTGATGTTTTATTGTTATTGATGCTGCTTTATTGATGATCAACGTAGAGGAGCTTATGTATTGTGTATGTTTTCCGCAATAGTACATGATCAGGATAATCTCCATTGAATATGTGTTAAATTATTCAAAATTTCTACAAGAGGACTGGTACAAATTCATTGAGGTACAACTAAAATTTCATATAGTAATGAGTTTAAGAGTTCACAGGATATTTAATAAAAATTATGATTAAATAATTAATGGAGATTATACTTATGATTCAAATCATGCATAATGAATGGAATTTGTTATTACCTCATTTATGTTCAATTCCCTCTATGACTCCCTATGGGCGACATTTATCATTGGAATTTAGTTTTGATATGCAATATGGCTCCCTATGGTTCAACAACAACTCACAACAAAACTTTGTTCTCTCTACATCTTATAATAGTTGCATGTGGGCACTACCTCTGAGTATGAATGAAGACATAAGAAGGAAGACCACACATAAATACTAAAGGACATGAAAAGAAATAGTATAAAGCTACTATTTGATAAAAACCATGAATATAGGTAGTTTCTAGAATGCATGGAAAATAGTTTGTGCCTTTGGCAAAGGGGGCATATCTTATTATCCTTACACATTAATATTGTCCTAACTATTATATGAATATTATTATTTAATGCATAGTGATTACTACATTATAACCATAGTTGTAATATACTATTGCTTTTAATCTTATAAAGTTAATTGTTGAAAACAAATTCTTAATAAAAACAAAATTGAGCACACAAATTTACATGAATACTTTCCCCAATAACCCAAAAATGGGAATTCTAGAAGATTTTTAATTATATTGTTCTTTACAATATTACAATATAATATGTATAGATCATATCAGCCATAAAGCCAAATACATTAACTTTATATTAGGATACAACTTCAATTCCTGAAACAATATTACAAAACCATGGGTTGAACCATCATGAGCCACGAAATCATTAAAAGCTAAAATCATGTTTGGAAAATTGCCAAAACCAAACACATAAAAGCACCAAAAAATTACAAGCATTCCTAGAGCAAGGAATGTGCATAGTTAGCTCTAGGAACACATATGTGATTTTTTGAATTCGTCCATTTTATCATGTAGAATTGAAAATAAATTAATTTAGCAATAGATCATTTAAATATAAGAAAAATAAAATAAAATATTTTATGTAATCAAATAATTGAAATATTTTTTCTTTAGAAAAGGGAACAAAAGAAAGAAAGAAAGAAAGAAAGAAAGAAACTTTCCTAATACAATTTGTTTTTAGAAATAATGTTCTCAAGTAAACAATAAATTTCCCTAAACAAAAATTTCCGACAAAACAAACAACTTTTGGATTGAAATTTAAAATTTAAAATAGTCATGTCTAAAAAAACACACACACACTCACAAGTTTAATATTCACAACTAATCCATAGTGGATTTTCAGTCTCCTATGGTGGAAGCTGGGTTATGTAATTCAAATAAAAAATATTTTATACTAATGGATTGTTACATAATCAAGAAGTCAAAATTAGAATCTACTCATCCGCAAAGCATGTAAACGTGTGACGCAAGACTAAAAAGAAGGATTTAACAAAACATCACCGCTAAAAGGTCTTGACTTTAATTGTTAAGTCTTCACTTTATCTCAAGAAAATAAATCCAAGACCCCCACCTAGTATAATCTATAAATATCAATTTCTAAGACTAAAATGCATAATTAATGAGACTAAATGCATATATATTATAATCAAAATATAACTAAACACTAAAGAGTAGTAATGTGACTATGATGCAGGTGGTCCTCGGCCATTAAAAACCCATTGGTTTAGTCCATAACTTCCACGGTCGGACATGGGGATATGGGGAAAGTGGGTGGTACCATGCCAATTGGATGATATAATATAGGACATTCTAGAGCTAGTACCATGCCAATTGGATGAGATAATATATGACCTCTCGGAGTTGGTACTATACCAAATGAATGATATGTTGTAGAACCTTCGGGATTGTACATGGGGACATGGGCACAAGCTGTTGGTTTCATGCCAATTGGAATAGGAAACTAGGAGAAATGAGACTATAGATCTTCTCTTCTCTCCTCTTTTTGTTGTGAGAAAAGAGACTGTAGCTTTGCTCTTCTCTCCTCTTTTTTTAGAGCCAAAGGAATGTAAAGAGGCCCACCAAGGACAAATTTCTTATTCGTTTCTACCAAAGATTGGATGCATCATTGGAGATGAAAATGAGACAAATCTTGAACATTTACTGTGTTTAGATTGTGTATGTTCGTTCAGGATACATAAACCATGAAGTGGCATAGGTCTGACATCCATAGTGGAATTTCCCATCACCAAAGAGATTTGCAAGCATCCAACCAAATCCGAGATTCCCAGCTTTGAAATGTGATCTTCAGTATTGTTAAATTCTGGGTGAATATGCTGAAACAATATATTTTGAAAAAGATATTTTAAGGTAATCAATGTTCCTAAGCTAACTTTGTAAATGAGGATGGGAGATAAAGGACAATCCCAACACATGATTGTTTAATGCTTGTGAGTCCCCATAGATCTGTAGGCTTGGTATGTCCAGGAATATGGTGAACCATAATAACCCCCAAAGTGTTATGGTTTCAAATCTCATATTAGTGCTTGTCCCTCCAGATCAATGGATCTTATATTGTTGATCTTGATTGTTTTGAATCTAGACACCACATCCACATGATCCACCCTTTTTTTGCACTATCAAAATATCCAGCAGGGAAGGATATACATGGAGTAGATATTGTATGTATGATTTTATTGTTCATTACATTACTATGCATCAAGGGCCTCAACCATGATACAATATTGTTGATAATGTGTTCAAAATTGAGTGTGTTGTCTTAAAAAATAATGGGGTTCCTAACCTTCCATATTTGCCAAAATATCACTAGGGGAATAGCCATATTTTTTATGGGTCTTTGGCTCCACCATAACAAACAATCATTTATAGAGTCATGTGCCATGGATCCTAGACCATACCTGTTTAGCGATTGGGCAAGTCAATAGGATGTGTAGATTTTTCTCTCCATTATTTTGCATAGGACACATAACCCAGGTCTATTTATGCCTCTTTCTGCAAATTTTCCCAATTCAGATTCTTGTTTTTCCATACCAACCATGTATATAGTATAATCTTATATGGGACCTGTACCTTCTAGAATCTGTTGAAGCAACATGTACTTTGGATGTTGTGTTTCCTACTACAGTTGTACAAGTATGTGTCAGCCACATAGATAGATCCCCTATGTATGCATCTGACCCAGACCATCTGATCTCCTTCTTCAACTTTGTAGATGCCCAGTCTACATAGCACATCAATCAATCTATCCCTCCCGGCTGCTTCCCCATGAAATCCAATCTCCCCCGACCTTTTCCAAATTGGGGTGATTCCATCCCATGATTTGATCACTTGTGCAAGGTATAAAATGCCCCTAGAGTAATGTAAATCAATATTAGCACCCAAGATATGATATATACCAATAATGATCTCCTTCGCTGAGCCAAAGGTCCAACATGCTCACTTCATGAGCCAAATATTAATCTTGTTAATTTTTTTCCAGATGGTGGATCCTTTTGATTTCCCAATTAGGTCATCTTTCATCCAGTGTCTAACCTTTATGCCACTTAAATATTTTGATCTGATGATGTCTCTCCACATGAACTTGCAAAATAAATCCTCCATAAATATTTAGTTAGGAGAGCCCAATCAAAGAACTTTAGCTCCAGTATTCCCCATCCTCCTAATCTCTTTGGTATTGTGAGCGTATCTAATTTAATGAGGTGGAATTTGAAAATTTTACCAGAGCTAGCCCATATAAACGTTTCCATAGTACCATTTATTTTCCTTATAATTGTGGTAGGTAGACAGAAGAGATATGCCCAATATACTGCAAATTGTTGTAGGACCAACTATGTGAGAGTGACTCTGCCACCGAGAGTGAGACACTGATGTTCCCACATAGTGATATTTTTGTGAAATATGTTAGTGATCCACATCCAATCATTGAATTTATAATCATTTGGCTTAATGTTGAACCCCAAGTATTTTAAATCGAAGCAGATTGGTTGTGTTTCCACTCCAAAAAGAGCTGCAATATATCTTATGTCCTCATGTTGCCCCTCCACAAATAATAACAAGGAATTATCTGTATTAGTAATGAGACCCAATGCACTGCAAAACCTATAGAAGCTGTGTTGGAGTGTAACCCACTTCGTCTTGGATAGCATAACAAATAACAAAATGTTGTCCACGAAAAAACTGTGTGAGACCCGAATGTAGTGACCCACCATGTGTTTATGGAAAATGTCCTCTAAACAGACAACTTTGATTTTATGGCTGAGGCCATCCATGATTAGAATAAAAAAAAAAGGTGATGGTGATCATCCCTAGCAGAGACCTCTTCCAACACCAAAAAAATTGTGGGATAACCATTTATAATGATTGCGTATTGAATAGATGAAACACATGCCATAATTAATTGAATATTTTGCATTTCCAATCCAATCCTATGTAGAATGATGTAGAGGAAAGTCCAGTCTACACAGTCATATGTTTTTTTTAGGTCGACCTTCATGATAAACTTCCAATTTATTAGTGTGAATTGAAAGTAGGCATTCATGCGTTGTGGGAACCACATCAAGGATCAGTTTGTCCTGTAAAAAACCATATTGCTCCATAGTAATGTGGGAGGACATGGTAGACTTTATTCTAAGTGCAATGATCTTAGAAATAAATTTGTAAACCAGATTACAGAGTGCTATAAGTCTGTATTTTGTGAAGGATCCCACTTCATTATGTTTTGGAATAAGAGATATGAAAGTTTGGTTGATAGTCCCCGTAATATGTCCTCCAATCCTAGATTGTTCAATCATCTGCACCAATTCTTGGCCAATTAGGTCAAGAAAATTCAAGAAGAATTTGACCATCCATCCTCGTCCAAGGAATTTATATTTCACAAATATTTTTAGTACCAAATGTACCTCCTCCATATTTTCCATCTTGTATAATTCCTCATTCTTTGCCTGGTCAAACATGGTATGATAGGATTCTGACTCCCATATCTGGTCCTCAGGACGTGATCCCCCCTATGCCTTGTATGCCTCTTCAAGAAAAGTAATTGTCACCTTTTGAATCTCCGAGAAGGTATGCCCCATGTTACCACTTTTTTTTGTACTCCAGATGATGTTAACATTCCTCTTATACTTTACGTACATGTGGAAAAATTTAGTATTCCCTATCCCCCTCTTTCAACCATGTTGCCCTACTTTTTATCACCATGTGATCTCCTGATTATGTAGGATAATTTGCTTCTTTTCCTCCATCTCCTTAATGGTATTTATGAGTTTTGGGAAAGGATTCCAAACATCCAAAATCCTACCAAGTTTTTCCAACTCCTTTTTTATGTCAGCTAAATCCTTTATCATGTTCATTTTCTTCTTGCGCTCCCATTTTCTTACTTCTAATTTTAAGGCATGTAGCTTCCAATGTATGGCCAGCATGGGGAAATAGTTTGCTATCCTGTATTTTCTCCATAAATCCCAAATCAAGGTATTAAAATATGGATCCTAATTCGAAATGCAATTGAACTTGAGAGTCATGTCGAGCTGTGTCCCTTCTCTTCTCTATAAAATATAAATGATTTTAGGACTCCTGTTTGTTGGAAACCCATTATCTCAATCATATCTTCATGGGCCAAGTATCGATAACTTATCTTGGCAATATGTTGTGTACCTGCTCTACCATTGTACTAGATGGGCACAGTTTTATGAGGTTGAATGTCAATCAGATTATTATCATTGAAAATCATTTTAAGTTTGTCCGCAAGTGGATCCATCCTTTGGAAAAAAATCCACCCCGAAATTCATCCAGTGTTACAGTACCATTAAAATCTCTTGCCAGAATGAGAGATGAAAATTTTAGTATATCTGATGACTCCAATTTATCCTAGAAAGTTGCTTGATCCCTATATGGAGCATATACATTTAAAATGTAGAGTCTACCAGCTAGTCCCTTGAGTCATCCAATGAGTAAAATACCAGAAAAGTATCTGTAAGATTGGAAAGATGCCCATCGTGGATTCTACATGTTAGCACTTAAATCTACCTTAGGCTGAAATAAGGTAAGACTCAAGGCTACATCAAACCACGCTCAGCCTCGTAGCTAGCCCTACGAGGACAGGAGAGGGCTCTCTCCGGGGCAATCTCGGAAAAAGATAATCAACGAGGTTGAGATGACTGAATTGATGACTAATTTTGGGCTAGGTATGAAGTACAAGGACTTTGGAATTGATTTTTTGAGGTTTTGTTGAAGTCAAGGGAAAGGCAATTTTGGGTGCGGGGATGAGGCACAACTTTTGCAGAGGTATACTTGGGGAAAGATAGGAAATTGTTTTGATGCCTTTAAAGTGATTGAATGGATAG
This sequence comes from Pinus taeda, assembly GCA_000404065.3. Classification (NCBI taxonomy): domain Eukaryota; kingdom Viridiplantae; phylum Streptophyta; class Pinopsida; order Pinales; family Pinaceae; genus Pinus; species Pinus taeda. Next base: position 17,836 of record APFE030927471.1, on the reverse strand, counting down.
ATCTTACTAGTGAGAGGTTAAGGAGAGCAAGAAACTTTTAATGGTTCTCCTTAAACAGACGAAAACATGGAAAATTAAACAAATTTAAAGGCAGAGCATAGCAAATTTATGGATTCTACCTTAACACTTCATGTGTTCAATTGCAGAAGATTAAAGAAGGAAAGTGGTACACATACACAACTTACAAGTACTGAAAGAAACACATCATCGAGACATAAAGCCACATGAATCCCAAATAGTGCTGCAAAACCCTGGTCTTTCCTTTGCCAAAAATGCAGATAAGATATGTACAGTAGAGTGTCAAGCTATTCCCAAGAGTCCAACCCTGAAAATGACTAAGAAAAATACATAATATAGGCAAGCCAACACCTTCCCTTGCCTCTAGGGGTTGATATCATCATCCTAGGAGCTGTTTCAACCAATTCTAAACGAAGCACTATAATCTAGGCAGTCAAAACAACTTGCCTCTATAAGCTAGGAAACCAATTCATTCATTAAATTTTTGCTATTTTATGAATGAATCAGCTAGAATAGGTAAATAAGTGTCAAATAAACATAATGTTCCATTAATTACATCAAGAAGGGTGAAAAATCACATCACAAGTCAAAACTGGTCAAACTGGCTTCATTTGCTGTGCTGAGGATGAAAACTGTGCCAAAAAACCCTGTGCGCCATGCGCCTTTCCACCTTCTTTTGGGGCACTTCTCGGAATCCAAATTGAGCTCGGGTTGGCTTGTCGGAAAGCCCTGGATGTCTAATTTCTAACCCAAGTTGAATTTTTCAATTTGGCGTCCATTTGACCCTCCCAAAGTGCATTCTCCCAGAAGTACTTCCTGCTGGTGCAAAAAGTGGCAGAAAGGTGGTTTTCATGATGTTTTTGAGCCTTTTGGTCACCCAGAACTTGATGAAATGCTTTGTAAATGGCTGAGAATGTGTATTTAATCATGCAAAATCCAAAAATACAATCCATTTGTGATTTGGACCTCCCCATATTATGGGTCGCGCGCTGCGCGCTACGCGTAGAGCCAAAAAACCTGTTTTGCAAGCCAAAAATTTCAAAATGACAAAATTTTCTCCGAATTTGCCCAAATTTGGAGTGAAGACCCTCCATCATGTATCATGCCCAACTAGTGAAGCCTTGGCCAAAATTCAAAGTGGATCGGGCCTTTTCCATTTTTTTGGCGCTTGGTTCAAGCGTCTCTTAAGGATCTTCATTTTTGCTTTGCAAACATGCATGCGAGCCTAATAGTGAGTTTTCATATGACAAAGCATGTCTTTATCCCTGTTTTCCTTCACCAACAACTTCTCCAAATGAGTGTTTACCCGGATGAGCATTGATTCTCGATCAATAGGTGTCAAATCACCGGGTCTCCTTCGGGCCAATTCCCGGTCTTCCCGGATCTTCCGCAGCTCATAAAGTTGATGCTCATCTTCCAATTGTTTGTTGCGCTGCTCCAAGTAGTTGATAACCCATTTAGCCATCTACAACTTCTTTTGCAATGACTCATTCTCGGCCCTTTGCTCTCGAATGATCTCCTTGAGCTTCGAGTTAGGAGAGCTAGCATCAACATCAATGATACCCATGTCCTGACCTCCTGAAGGACCCTCATCAAACATGGGTCTCTTGCCCCTATCTTGAATCTGTACCTGTGTTGAAGACGGAGGCAAGACCCCTTCCACATGATGTGGAGATAATACTCATTGTGCTGATGATGTCAACGAGACCCCTTCCACCCCGGGTGGAGATAGTACTCGTCGTGCAGATGCAAATAAGGCCTTGTGGCCTCTCTAATATGTCACATATACTGGAGCATTGACATGCTCGGTCTCAGGAATGTCAAACTACTGTGGAGGCCCTCCCTCATCATGAACTATCTCCGGAGGAGGCTGTAGCATGGAAAAGTAATCACGGGAGATGAAATCCTCCCAAGTAATACCCTACTGTGCCAACTGATGCATCACTATGATTTTGATCATTGCATAATGATATATGCTCCTATGCTGATGTGTCGGGCTCTTCCTTCGTACTAAAGGCACCATCATCTCTATGTTACGACACATGAAAAACGGAATGTTCATCATACGTACCCTTGTGAAATGCATCAACAAATGGACATGGTACAAATAGAGACGCGAAAATCTTCCCTCACAGCTGAAATACTGAATGATGAGTTTCATCAACGGTGCAAACTCATCTTTCAGGAATCTGAAAGGAAAAGTTGCGCTCAAGTGTCTGATATACCCGGGCTTGATATATGGCTCATATTAAAATCTGTCTAGCATCTGGTGTTTGCTCCATTCCTCCCCTACATTTGGTATCCCGGTGGCCTGAGCAATAGTCTCGGGTGACAAGGTAAAGTTCACTCCGGCAAGGTTTACATGACCATCCTGTAGATTAAGGAAAAATAGACGGACTAGTTCCCGATGATGCCGATTTTGTGAGATCATCTCATAATATTGGAAACATGATTGGCGCTGAAAACAATCCATTGCAAGTGGGCAAGCTTGCAATTGAGCCAAAGAAGTAGGCTCCTCCTAAACATGTTGTCCACTTTTTCCACCTTTGTGATACCTCCGTGGCACATTTGGCACGTTTACCTCCGGTGTAGAATCACTATCATACTTCTGCTCATATGCTAACTTGGTCTCTGACATATTCTTTAGAAACAAGATAACAGAAAGAGTTTTGATCTCTGACGGAGGGATAACTAGACCGAATCTAACACTACAGTCTGCCAATCCTTTGGAAAGACCCAGGGAGTCAACAACCACCATGTGCCGATTCAGAAACATTTTTCTGAAGTATTCAAGTACTCGGTGAGAAATTGTCATGGAATTTTTGTGAGTTCCCCAGATCCCGCATATTGAGGGAAAGGTAGAGGGTCATGTTGCATGGAGGTTGGGCAACATTTCTCTAAGGTCCCGAGGTGCATAGGAGGTACCAATAGGGATATCAATGAGGGAGGAGGAATCATTGAAAGAGATGGATCTAAAATTTTGGGCCACCCTAGAAAATGTCTGCCACCCCTCTTTTCTCAACTTCTAACAACGATATTAAGAATTGATTTGGGGATAATGGTCAGTGAGGTATGAGGACATTCTCATTGTATATAAAGTGATTTCATGTCCAGTGTCGGGTTCACAAGCAGAAATTCTATGTCGTTTTCCACCGAGTTCATGGGGGATGATACAAGGGACTATGGGGTTGGTGGGGATCTGTGGGGAGGTCAGGTTGTAGGACATGAGGGATTCTCAGGAGTCAACAGGTTAGGATGTGGTAGAGGTGCCAAATTTACAGGGGTCATCAAGGAGGTAGAGAGCAGAGGAGGTAAATTCTAGAGAATCGAAGGAGGGGAAGTGTGATGGGGTATGTGTGGATGTGCATGCGCTGGAGGTGAGGTAACAAAATTCATAGTTTCTGAATTTGTTGAATCAAAAGGAGGTGGGGTGCAAGGGGAGGATGGTTTGGAATTATGGGAAATGGATGATGGATGTTCCTTAGACATCAAACTAGGAGATCAGGGGATTGTGAAAGGAGAGTGTTTTACTGGCGACAACCACTCTCTAAAATTTTTCCTATGCTTATTTTTGGAGCCTCCCTCCTAAATCACAACAACTCATCTCACATTGACTGAGGTACTTGTGTTTTCATTAATATTTATCTTTTGCTTTATGGATTGTGTTTACTTAATTGGTTTACTATCTAACCCACAAGCCGATCTCTTGACTTGGTTGTAATTTGGTTCTAAGCCAGCCTTGCTGATATGTGCAATCCCAGTGCGGAACTAACTTTTCTCTCAGGAAACGTGTAGTTCAAGCTAGCAATGAGCATCAGCTCTAGAATTTCACAGACCCAGCTAGCAGCATGCCTTCAAATGGGAAACCATGTAGAGAATGAGAGACAACCTAAGATACTCAGCTCCAGAATTGCGTAGAGCCAACTTACAACTTGCATTTAGCTAGGAAGTTGTGCAAAGCTTGAGAGGCATCCTAGAGCCACTCAGCCTAGAAATTGTGCAGAACCTACAGTGCTCAGAAACTTCTCAGTACATGAACTAGAGAGTTTCCCAATACTTCCTAGAAATGCACAATATTTCCGGGCAATTCATGGTAGTTTTCTTGAAAAGAAGGAAGCTAAGAGGAAAAGCATCCCTATGAAGTAGGGATGTATTATTAGTTTCCTGAAGGTGAGACATTTCCATCTTTAGAAGTTTATTCCAAGTGTCGATGTTCTCATTGATCTCAAGCAGACGTGTCATGAATTCCATATTTCTCAACTTTATGTAATGGGCACCTCTAGATGTCACTTATACATTCGAGTATATAGCTCTAGCTTCCTTAGGAGATCAAGGAGCCATCAGATCATTGTCATCGCTTTTAGGGGTGAGTGTTTTTCTGTCGCTTTTGTTTGTTTATCTTGTGATCATTTTGTTTCACTAATTTTATTAAATGACCACTAGAATTTTAACTTGTCTTGGCTTGTAGAAGAGTTGTTTCAAGTTATATATCTCTTTCTCAAGTGTGGCATGAGTTTTCCCGTTTTTGCACCAAGGGTTGTTGTTGGGGCGACTCCCTTCAAATGCTCTATGTTCTTTCTATTTAATTGATTTTTGCACTTGTTTTACATGCATACATATACACTTAGTCAGATATGTACTCATGCTTACATCATCATTTAGATTTTCTTGTTTGCACACTCCCTATGAACAGGTCTTGGCTCCTCTTACCTGTATCTCACATCTCACTACATGCAATGAACAATTTGGGAGCTGAAGGCCATTGCCATGGCTTCTAGAAATGTGCAGAGCCTATCGTGGGTTGGATCCAACTATACACTATGAAGTTCTAGGAACTAGCCTCCCACCTTAGTCATTGAAACTTCATAATGCACAGTCTCGGCCAGGCCCTGTACTATACTGAACTACACATTGCATAGTTCCATTCATCAAGCTTACACACTGATTACTGGGACTGTGTAGTGTGCAATTCCCATAGTGAGTCAGTCACCCCTGCCAATACAAATTGTGCAATTTCTCTCATTAGATGCTTTGGTTGTTGCTTGATCATGTTGTAAAGATAGACTTGTAAGACCTAATGTTTGCTTGGCATGAGAGTCCTTTCTGTCCCACAGGTACTACACACATGAAGCACTTCTCTCTAGTAGTCATTGTACCATGGTACCAAAGAGATTTGTTTCAAGAGTGACGACTGAAAGAAATACTCGGGAAGAAGTTGAGCAATGGTCAATTTACCTGCTAATATATTTAGATTCCCAACTATTTATAGAAAAGGAATCAACACTAACATGGAAACAAGACCAACAACAATGGTCAAAAGTAGCATCTAGTATAGGATCAGGAAAGGAGAAAATTGCTGACATAATAAAGGGAGAACAAAGCTTCAGAGTGAAAGCAAATCAATCTTCATGCAGGCAACTTTGATAGCAAAAGAAAAAGGAAGAAAAGGACGTAGTCAACAGAGTGAAGGCAGAGATAAAATTTGAGCTTGCGGGTAGCAGAACTGAGATTGCGGCAAGAAGAACAAGAGTCTAAGAAAGAAAAATAGTTGAGAAGAAAAAACATGAATAAGAAAAAAGTCAAGGTGCAATAATAGAGAAAAAAATGCCAATATAGGTTGATAAGCTAGAGAAACCAAGAACTGAGGATGAGAGTGAATAGATGCAGGTTCCCCCACCAAAGTTAAGCACAAGAACCAAGTCCAGTTGGAGGTCGATGGGTACATGGAGCATCTAAAGCAAGAGGACATCATGGATAACTTGGATCTCAGCACAAAAAAAATTCAAAGTACATTGGTGGTCTGGTTATGGTCAACATCATGTTACAGATGCTTCAAGATGAGTTGGGATTGGACACAAGTTCCAAGACCATATACCTAGATGCTATGGAGGAAAGAGTCTGCTATTAGAAAGACACCACCAAGCAGTTTGGGGACATCATCATGCAGTACCAAGCTTGGCATCAATACATGACTAGAAGCATCAAGTCGAGGTTGTTGAGTTGGTCTTTCCCCAACCTTCAAAGTCATATTTTTGTGATTTTAGGTTGTCTCTACCCTATTTTGTCTCACATGGGTACATGTACAAAATGTATATTATTTGTAAATATGTTGTAAGTGAAATTCCAAGTGTCACTAGTGGAACATGAACAATCACTATGTAATGTAATGAGTTGTGTAAAGAAGTTGAAGAGTCATGAGGGAAGAGTCAGAAAGAGTAATGTCAAGGGTCACCCCGCCCTTTATTATAAATAGAACCTCATTACTCATAGAATAGGGTTCTGGAGGCCAACGCATTGCTTAGAGAAGGCTTGGAGAGTACTGTGATGAGCCTTGGATTCTCCACAACGTAGAGCAAGTATACATCTTTGGAGGAGTAGGTGGTGTTGACTATAATGGTCCACTATTGGGGATAGTGGTTGTCAATGGTCTAGGTATGGATGGAACTTTCACTTAATAATGATATAATTGAGCCAAAGGGTCACCGGGGAGTAATTCCCTCAAGGTGGCAGAATCATATTTCCTTGAAAAAATCATCCAACAACCTCTCGGAAAAGTAATGCCAAAATGTTTGAAATGATAAAAAATAGAGAGAAATGAGTTCAATTCCGGTATGGTCCAAGAGAAAATGCGCGCCACCCTTTCATCTCTAGTTACATTCTATGAAAGAAGGACCCAAAGTGCATCTGTGAAATAAAGTGGAAGTATCATCCCATGCAGCAACAACAACAAAAATAACATCCCAAGAACGTCCACCATCGATTACAACATCTGAAACCAAAATTTTTGCAAGGTTTGGAAATGGTGAAAGTGTCTATCCACTTCTGCCAGAGTGTTGATTAATTAGTGGTATCTAGACATGATCCATGGTCTTGTTGTGATGTAGGGAAGACAATCTTAAGGATTTCAATCCACAGAGGCATATGGTATTTGGAAAAATGTTTTCAATTGGTTACAAATGATACAATAAAGGATTTAGATATCTATGAGGAAAATTATGACAATATGAAAAAATTCAGATGTAAGGATGTTAAACATGTTCGACGAGGATGAGGGGAGAAACCTCCAGAACACTAGCTAGTTCATAGGCCACGATATGGTCTCATGTGGATAGGAAGTGTGGATAACCCTAGCTGGGGCAATATTCTAGATGTACCAAAAGACCAAAGTGCAAGAGAGGGCAAAAAATGAGAAACACCGAGACCTGAAGTGTTCCAATATTCAAAAGCCCCGCATTCATGGAAAAAATTTATCCATCAACAATGAATTTATCATATAAATAATTGAATATCGCCCCTTACAATGAATATGGAATGCATGAAAACCCAATCCCCTAGTTATAAACAAGGCTACTTGGAATCCTAGAAACCACACACTGCATCGTATCTTGACCTGCTACTCATTATACTTACGGAATATTCTTGCAATATCAGTGTCAACTTCAGGTCTTCCAAAGTTTTTAGCTTCAATACAAGGCTCTCTTTCTCGTAGAATCCATAGCCCCTAATAACAACCAACTTATGAACGACGTGGAAGTATGTTGCTCCATTGGATGTGAAATAACATAGATTAAAGAGTTTGATAGTTTATATCATTTAATAAAAGATATAATTTAATATATGAAAGAGTTTGTTAATTTATATCATGTTAGATGTCAAGACATTGTAGGAATTTACAGGGTAAGTTCCTCAGACAGAACACCAAAAGGACACCGCTCACAAACAGATCACAGATCAATACACCAGTATTTTGACGTGGTTAAAACCCTCAGAGAGGGAAACAGTCCACGGCCTGCGCCAACGTGGCTACTACAGGCAATTTATTAATAAAAGAATGAAAATTTACATAAGCTTCTCTCATGCACGGTTAACCTACAAATGACCCTCCATGCGCTTTAAATAGAATTCATGGACCAATCGGGTGTCAAGCCACGGATCAAGTGTCGGTAATACCGAGGAGAGAATGAACCGTCGGATCACTACATATCGTGACCGTCGGATTGTAAGTTACAAATTACATAGTAAAGAAACACACTTTACCTAACTCTATACTAGACCAAGTTATACTTAACTATTCCTACGAGTCGGAATATCCTAACATCCCCCCTTAAGAACAACTTGGTATAGGATTGAAGGATTTACAAATATGACACAATAGGAGAAGGAAGGAGGCACTAGAACCTATCCCCCCTTAGTGAAAACTTCCTGAACTCCAACCATAAATCGAAGTTTAGTAACTTCACCTCCGTGAGAGCCTTTGTAAAGATGTCTGCAACTTGATCATCTGTTGAACAATATTGCACTTCAAGAACATGGTCGTGAATGAGCTTTCTGATGAAGTGCATTTGTAGTTCAATGTGTTTTCTATGCTGATGCTGGACTGGATCTTTGCATAGTTGAATGACACTTTGATTATCACACCAAAGTGTAGTCGGATGCTGCTATTGAAAGCCAAACTCTGATAGGATATGTCGAAGCCACAAGGCTTCCTTACTAGCTTCTACGGCACCACGATATTTTTCTTCTGATGAAGAAATAGAAATGGAACCTTGTTTCTTGCAAGCCCATGTAATAGGTCCTGAACCAAGAGTGAACACAAAACCAGCAGTAGACTTCTGATCATCAGGGTCACCAGCCCAATCGGAATCAGTGAAACCAACCAATAGAGGAGCTGCTTTGGCACTGTAATGAATCCCAAACTGTACTGTACCTCGAACATAACGAAGTATTCTTTTAGCTGCTTTCCAATGACTTTCACGGGGGTTTTGCATAAAACGAGCAACAAGGCCAACAGCAAAGGAAAGGTCAGGACGAGTATGGGTTAAATACAAGAGTTTTCCTACAAGTTGACGGTATAAGGTAGCATCAACTTCAGGAGAAGTACAAGAGACTGAAAGTTTGACTCCAGACTGAAAGGGAGAAGGAGCTGGCTTACAATCTTCCATGTGAAAATGACGGAGAATATCACAAGCATACTTGGACTGGGAAAGGGAAATACCCTCCTTGGATTGCAAGACTTGAAGACCGAGAAAATAGTGTAAGTGTCCTAAGTCTGTCATTTCAAATTTCTTTTTAAGGCTGGACTTCACATGGTTTATAAGGATGGGATCACTACCAGTAAGAATAAGATCATTAACATAAAGAACAAGGATGATAAGAGAGTTGACCACTTTCTTGGTGTAGACAGTATTGTCAGAATAACACCTAGAAAAGCCAGATTCTAAAAGAAAGCTATCCATTTTGGCATACCAAGCCCGAGGAGCTTGCTTGAGACCATTAAGAGATTTCTTAAGTCGACATACAAGGCTAGAGTCTGTTTGGATGGAGCCAATGGGTTGTTCCATATAGATTTCT
>APFE030927470.1:0-27468 GCA_000404065.3 Pinus taeda | reverse complement strand
TCAAATGAATAATAACATCAAATGACACAGGTATACCTCATCAACCAAAGAGTGCACCACAAGAGAAGCTAGTAACCCCAAAGACTTTTATTTATTTATATGAAAGATGAGTACAAAATCCAGCAGAGTCTCCGCAAGCCCAACAACTCATTCTACCTGTCCTAAATGAGAGCTCAAGACTCATATAAATAAGAAAATGAGAGATGATCCCAAGGAAAATTCCAATGACAAGTGGAGATGGATTGACAATCCCAATGTAGAAAATCAAATCACAAGTGGCAAGCTGACTGGCTGTAGGTGGAAAACCTGATTCCTTGGCTGTCCATCGAATATCCTCAAAACTGCTGTGTGTTTGGCTGCCTCTAAACTGCTGTTGACACCTCAAACAGTCAAGCCAACCAACTGCTGTGTAAGCTGTTATGAAGATCTGCATATTGACTGCTGTTAACTGTGCGTATAGGTTGGCTTCATTTGCTGTGGGTTCCCTTACGCTGGCTGCTTGGTACATGTGTACAGTTCGGTGGAGATATGTCCTTGATTTCATGCATTTAAATGATCTTTCCAAATCTGCGTTGAGATGCCTTGCTGTAGCGTTGATCTTTGACTGCCAACATGCACATAGTTTGCCCATACGTGGACTTGCCTCCTTGATTGCCAACATAAATATCCTCTTAAAACTCTTAAAATTCTGTTGTGTAATATCATGAACCATAAAACTGCCTATAATTGCTGCGTACAAGCTGAACTGAACTGTTATTGGCTGATTTGCGTGGAGCTGGAGTGGCTGCGTTGACATTTTGACTGGCGTGAATATTCCTTTGCTGTAGCTGTACGTGGAGATACCTTTTATCATGTGCCTTTTATCAAACTAATGCGTAGGCTATAGTTATGTAGGGTCCCTCCAAATTCTTTTAACTTTTTCACCTTAGACTTTAATTAACATTTGATTTAAATTAAATCAAAGTCACTTCATATATTTGCTTGTACATACTTCTCATGAGCTCATTGTGGGCCCCTCTGACTTTGACTTGAGCCTGTTGTACCTTATGAGGTGGGTCCCACATGCTTGCCACATCACCCTTGACTCTCCATATAATTTCCATGTCAAAATTTGACTTATTTTGACTTTGGAAAAATTTATAAATTTTTCCATTTATTCATTTTTTTGAATTTTTTCTTCATTTTTGCTACTGTCACTTGAAAAATCGGCTTTTGAGGGACTCTGAGTCATTTTTTGACCCCCAAAGTAGGCTCTAGGAGAATGCTGGGCCTCTGAGGATGAATTTCGAGTGGTCATACGCCCCAGACATTTCCTAAGGCCACTTATTTATGCCTTTACATAAAAAATAATTAAAAAATCCCGTTTTGCGGGAAATTTTTAACTATTAAAAAATCCTACTTAGACCTAGCCAAATTCCACGAAACTTTTTTGTGTGATCTAGTATGGTAATATACATCGACCCTAGACACTAAGATGTGTCAGGGGCTCAATCTTCAAACCGTCACCTCGGCTTTGGGGTAAAAATGAGTGAAAAAATCCAGAGAATTATCCGCCTCTGAAAAAGAAGGGATAATTAACCGGATAAAAAAAATACTCCAAGGTGTACTCGTTTGCTGATCGAGTCCCACATCCTAGGCCTGTTACAAATTCAAGAAAATCATCATACTAGCATCACTTATTACAATTCCCCACAGGGTGTGGAATCTGGGTACAAAGAAGAAAGATGATGAAAAGATAGGAGAGTTAAAAAAACTTTGTTGACTGATGACATCTGATGGTACAAGTGTCCTCTGGATCATCCTTGGGCATTGAGTCTTTACATAATCATCAGGTGCTACTCCAGTAGTCAACACCTCCCATTCATGACTGTCTATATCCATATGTTCCATTCTTCTACCTAGCTTCCTGTTTACATTTTGAATAATGTTATTTGCACATTTAGTTTCTTGCACAAAAATAATGTCCGGCTTTTCCTTTTGACTTTCATTTTTAACAATCTTTGTTTTGTTTGGCCGTTGAGCCCTCTAACATTCCAAGAGATGACTTTCATTTTAGTACATTAAGATTGAAGAACCAAAAGAGAAGGCATCAAGAGCTTTCGTCTTACTAGAGTTTATGAGCATATATCCCATTTCCTGAAGTACTTCATTGTTTGTTCTGCGTCCTCTTTTCTTCTTCTGAGTGGAGCCAGAGGTTGTTTGAAGTACACTCTTTGTTCTAGGTCCTTTTCCTTTTGCTACGCCTAGTTTTCTGTGATGCATTTCCATTTCGGCCTTTTGCTTAGCTATGAATATTGCATTGATTTTCTGGATTTCCTCCTCCGAAATGTTTTCCACCCCTTTTTTCTCCAATCTTCCACCATGTCTGGTAGATTGACTCCTTCCAACCCTAGAATCTCCTGGAGTTCCATTTCCTCACTACCGATATCACTTGTGACCATTTCTGAGTCCTCATCTGCTCCTTCTGTGCCTTCTTGATTTTTTTTTGTACTGTTTGGATTGTCCTCTTCCGCACCTTTGGTTGCTGCTTCAGTTGTTGCTTTGTTTGATCCACTGTTCTTGTTCTCCTTATTCTGGTGCTCTAAATCCTTTTCAGTTTCCAGTACTTCAAAAGCGTTACTTGTGTTAGCTTGTGTTTTGCTTGTTTTGTTTGGTCGCCTCCTGTTTGCTCTCTGTCTTGCTCTCGGTCGAGTGAAAGTATCTTTAAACTTTCCTTCCTGTTCCTCCGTATGTGTTTTCGTTGTTTTGTTTAAAGGACATTCCCTATTTAAGTGTCCATGTTCATGGCACTTTCTGCAACGAAACGGAATTTGTTCATAGTCAATAGCTTGAAAGTAGTCCTCATCTTTGTATTCCAGCCACAGACCTTCATGCAATGCTGCTGAAACGTCCATCTCCACACAGATCCGAGCGCATGAAGTGTATCTTCTCTGTAATGTGGCCTCTGAAGCTTTAATGAATGTCCCTAACTTGTCACCTATTTGTTTAAGAGCGGCCAAACCCCACTAGTCTATTGGGAGCGCAAAGAGGCGGATCCAGACTGGGACCTTCTTGAAAGTTTCCTTCTCTGGTACAAAATTAGGTTTCCTTGGTTTCAAGTAGAGGCCCGCTGAAGCGAAGAAGTAGGGGCCTCCATCAAAGACTCTGTACAAATCTTCCAGATTGGAGAACACAACTGTGAAGAAACCTTTTGCTCCCAGGTGCAAACTGACATCTCCTTTGGGTTTCCAATGTTGTTTTATCCATTGACATAACGCTCTTTTTGTTGGCCACAGTCCCATAAATCTACAGATCACTGCATGCTCAGTCATGTGGTCTCTGTAGGCTTGTATTTCGGGGTCCGTTAGTACCACTCTTAGGACTTCTGCCACTCTTGGTTTGTATGGACCCTGAGTGGGTTTATAAGTGAGATTCTCTTGCGTATTTTTCTCTGCCTCATTTTCTTCCTCCGTAGCTGTATACTCAGGGTTTTCCTGCTCCTCTTCTTGGTTATTCTTCTGTGCAGGGTTTGCTTGTGCCTCCTTTACCTTGCTATTACCGTTGACCTGCGGGTATTCTCTTTCCCTTTCAGCGTATTGGCAGACTGCTCTGCCTTTTCCCTGTTTTCATTTCTGCTCTTGCTGGTCCCTTCCTCTGGCTTTGACCTATCAAGCCCTACTATCTGCACCCCCTTCTGAGTCGGCTGTCTATTCATGATTATTTGTTTGTATGTGGGGGTCCCTATGGACCCCTCGATTAGCATTTGTCGGGTCAGGATCTGTCCCCTCCTGAACAGTTTTGCAATCCTGACCCTGTTTCTGTCCAGCTTCAAACCCTAGATCTGAAAACCCGTGACCTGCTCCTACCAGTTCTCTCCTCGAAATTCCAAAGAGTACTCTTCATTAACACTAATAAAAGTAATTAGCCATTTTAATTTCTCCAACTAATTAATCCTTAATGAATTAATTAATTATTTCCACGCAGCTGGTGAGACTAAATTCGATTTTAATTCACAATTTTAATTCAAGGACAAATTAAAATTGAAATATTATGGATTCTATTTTTATCATTTCTTGCTATTTTCAACACTAATGGTCAAAGATTTCATAGATGTATTGGGTAAAGGTGAATGTTGTGGTGTATCTATGGTCACATACATGTGTTTTCTTAAATTAGAAGCATTTTACATTATTGTTCATTTGTTTAATTATGAGTGCAATGTAATATAGGTGAAAGAATGTGGAGGATCACTAATGAAACTCTACTTAAATTTCTTCATTAAGAGAGACATTATAGTGGAGTGCAGATACAAACATGGAGGTAAGTTTTCTTTTGGTGCAAAATCCATTCATAATCTGCAACAAAATCTTCCCACTACAAACACTATAGTCCTTTTCCCTCTTTACTTATTTAGGGTTTATGATTTTTGGTGTTTGAATAAGATATTCCTTTTGGTGCATAAGATTATTCATTAGATATTTGGTCTCTATTTAAGATTTTTGATAAGGCATTTTTTCTATTTCATATTTCTCACAACAGTTTATGTGTATTTAGTATATTTTCATAATATTTTCTTGTCTCTATTTAACGCTGATCTATTTTTTGATGTGCAGGATTTCCTTGGTTGGCCATGTTTGGGGTTGTAGAGCATACTCTTGTTTGTTGTTTTTTTTTAATGTTTTCTTCTTATTAATTTTGTTTTAATTGTTGGTCATATTTTTTTCTATTGTTGTTTTTTTTAATTGTTGTGGCTCTTATATCCTTGAATTTATGAGCGTGGCCATGCTAATTTGTGGTTTAGTATTTTGTTTTTTTGGTGTATTTTGATTTTTTTTTATTTTATTTTTTTATTCAATGGGTGAAGAAATCAAGAAATACCTTAACAACCCATAATGTGGGTGTAGGGTTGATGTGGAGTCCACAACTGTAGTGGGAAAAGGTGAAGATGTATGTATTTGTCGAATATACTTGTTTGTGGGCAAAGACAAAAAAGGTATGTATAAGGGGAATTTACTTGTTTATGGACAAAGACAAAAAAGGTATGTATAAGGGGAATTTACTTGTTTTCTACTACATAATTATGTTGTTTCATGCCCATTTCAATTTAACTTATTTGTTGTGTCGTCCTTATATCATGTGTTTGTTGAAGTTTAAATGCAATGTTGAGTAAGAAAGGTGAATAAGCGCTAATGATACTAATGAATATCTTTGTTTCAAAAATACATGGAGCATTATAGCAAAAGTAGAAGCAAAGGTAGAGGGTAAGTTACCTTTTGGTGCAAGTCTCATGTAGCATGTATGTTCTACTATAAAATCTTCCTAGTTCATGGTTCAAATACCATGGTTCTCCACCCTTCTTATCAATTTGGGGTTTTTAATTTTTCGTAGCATGAGATGTACTTTTGTTTAAATTATATGCATCTTCTATTATTTGGAATTCTCTTATTTATTGGATGTAGTGCAAATGCAGGTAAAGAAAGGTGGCCGAGCAAAGGTGGAGCAACAATGCTGAATTCTCTTATTTATTGGATGTAGTGCAAATGCAAGAAAATAAATGTGGCCGAATAAAGGTGGAGCAATAATGTTCAAACTTCTTAAATATATTTGTGTAAGAGATACTTGGAGTAGTGCAGGAGAGTGCAAAGGTAGAGGGTGAAATATCTTTTGGTTCTAATATGCTTATCTTTTCATTTTTAATATAATGGTTCTCCTCGCTCATTCCTTATTCA
This sequence comes from Pinus taeda, assembly GCA_000404065.3. Lineage (NCBI taxonomy): Eukaryota > Viridiplantae > Streptophyta > Pinopsida > Pinales > Pinaceae > Pinus > Pinus taeda. The sequence goes on along the minus strand of APFE030927470.1, from coordinate 21,760 downwards.
TGGTTTATGATTTTTGGTCATTGAATAAAATGTACTTTTGCATGGCATTATGGATAATTCTTTTGTCTTGGCTTATGATTAAGATTTATTATAATATTTTTCAATGTTTGTTTAATATTTCTTATAAGATTTTTGTTGTTTGACTTGGAACTTTTTGGTTTTCATTTAATATTTTATGGTTTGGTTTTTTTTTGGATTTAGGAAGTGGAGATATAGAGGCAGGGCCTAGAAATGGTGCATGTTGCATAGGTGCATTTGGTGAAGGAGGAGGAAGTAGAGGAAGAGGTGGGTATGGTTTCAAGTGTCTGATTAAATTAAATGTATTGTATATTATTTGAGATTTATTTATATGGTGAGTGTAATGCAAATCTAGGTAAAGGAAGGTGGAGGAGCACTGATGAAACTACTGAATCTTATTGTGTGAAAGAGACTTGGAGAAGTGTTGAAGAGTGCAAATGTACAAGGTGAGTTCTCTTTTAGTTCCAACATGGATCTTTTCCTGTTTCAATACAATGGCTCTTCATCAACTGAATCTTTTTGTGTGAAAGAGACTTGGAGAAGTGTTGAAGAGTGCAAATGTACAAGGTGAGTTCTCTTTTAGTTCCAACATGGATCTTTTCTTGTTTCAATACAATGGTTCCTAGACTGCTTCACATTTCTAACAAGATATTTTGAGTATTTGATATTTCAATTTTTGCATGATATTTCTCACAAAATGTCTTTTGTGGTTGATATCTCTTATTTAATTTTTTGGTCTCTTATTAATACTTTTCTAATTTTTGTTGTGCAGGGTATCCTTGGTTGGTTTGGAGCTTTTTAGGGTTGGGGAGTTGTGTTTGTGTCTATTGCTTCTTTTTGTTATATATGTTTTTTTGTTTTGTTATTTTGATTATTATTTATTTTATATAATGATTTATAATTTTTATTTTTTGCATTGTTATGGTTTTTTTTAAATTGTTATGTTTGATGTTTTTTTGCATTTTATGAGCATGGCCATGCTAATTTGTGGTTTGGCATTTTGTTTCCTCATATAAATATATATATATATATATATATCTTCTGAATAAGATCTAGCAGGTCATATTGTGGGATTAGAGTTTATGCAAATTCCAAACATGTAGAGGAAAAAGGTAAGGGAGAGGTATGTATCGCTTGATTTTTTCTACATAATTTTATAATTCCATGATGTTTTAAATTAACTCAGTTGTTGCTTCAAAATTATATCACGTGCGTTTATTTATATTTAGAGGCAATGCATGTAAAGCAAGGTTGAATGCTAATGAAACTATTGAATATCCTTTTGTGAAAGATACGTGGGATACGCTATAGATGAGAGAAAGTAGAGGTAGAGGAGTTATGGACCAAGACCCATGTATGTTTTGCGTAGATGGTTCTCCTCACTTATTAATTTAAGGTTTGTGATTTTTGGCTGGCCTTTTGCATATGATTATTCATAAGAGTGTTGTTGTTTGTCTAAGATTTCTTATACTCTATTTTAGTTTCTATTGAATATCTCTCATAAGATTTTTTACTCTCTATCGAATATTTTTTAGTTTGATTTTTGTTGGTTTTAGGCGAGTTAAAAATAAAGACAAGTCTCAAGGCTGTTGTAGATTCTACTTGCGCTTTCAATAAAGAACACGACTCAAGATGAGGAGGTATATATGGTTCCATGCGTGTTTGATTAATTTAAAGGCATCACATATAATTTGTATTTATTTATTTATGCATATGATGAAATGCATGTAAAGTGAGGTTGAACGCTAATGAAACTATTGAATATATTTTTGTGAGACATGGGATGCACTATAGATGAGGCGGAAGTAGAGGTAGAGGAGTTAAGTTATGGTGCAAAGACTGATGTATGTTTATAGTTTTCCTCCCTACTTATCAATTTAGGGTTTACGATTTTTAGCCCCTACATATGATGTACTTTTGCATTTTGATATCATCTAGTTTGGTTTTTGTTAGTTTTAGACAATGGAGAAATAAAGACGAGTTTGAAGGCTGTTGTAGATTCTACTTGTGCTTTCAATGAAGAACACTACTAAAGATGTAGAGGTATGTATGATTCCATGTCTCTTTATTTAATATAGAGGCATCACATATCATTTGTGATTTACTTGTGATTTCAATGAAGAACACTACTCAAGATGTAGAGGTATGTATGATTCCATGTCTCTTTATTTAATATAGAGGCATCACATATCATTTGTGATTTATTTATTTACGAATGCAATGCAATGCATATAAAGAAGAAGGTGGCAATGAAGGAGAGTGTAGAGGCAGAGGTGGTGAGTTCTTTTTGGATTTATTTTTTGATGGTGAGTTCTTTTTTGATTATCTTATGAATTTGATTGATGAAACTATTGAAATATCTATGTAGCAACACTATATTATAGTGAAGAGGTAGTAGTAAAGGTGTGTTCTCTTTCGATGCAAATTCCATGATATGCTATGAAATCCTCATGTTGCTTTTTGTTTTATGTTTCTCCAAAGATATTTGGCATATATTTAATAATTGTCATAATATTTTATGGTCTCTATTTAATACTCTTCTATTTCTTAATGTGCAGGATGTCCTTGATTCACCGTAGACGCTTTTTGGGATTGTAAAGAGGAGTTTGTCCACTATTTCTCTTTATTTGTTTTTCTTTTGTTATTTTCATTTTTTTTTGCTATTGTTGTTGCTATGTTTTGCTATTTCTTTGTTTTTGTACGACTACTGTTATTTTTTTTACATTTGTGAGCATGGCCATGCTAAATTGTGGTTTGGTATTTTGTTTTTCATGCTTGTTTTTTTTCTTTCTTTTTTATTATTATTATTTTCTTTTATTTTTTAATATACCTTTGTTCATGGATTTTGTTTTGGGTTCTATGAATGTGGAAATTAAGGCAAGCCTTAACAACACATATTGTGGATTTAAGGCTAATGATAATTCAACAAAATGTAATGGGCGAACATGAAAGAGATATGTATGATGGAATTCACTAGTCAAAGATGAAAGAGGTATGTATGAACTACGTAATTTAATGGTTCCATTTGTTTTAATTGAACTCTTTTGTTGCTTGTTATATCATGTGTGCTCATGCAAATTTATTATAGGCAATATGGGTAAATTTATTATAGGAAATATGGGTAAATTTATTATAGGAAATATGGGTAAAGGAAGGTAATTTGAATCTTCAAGCATAAGCAAAATTTTCTTCTAATTTTTGTGGATATGGATGAAACAAAACAAAATTTTCAATCTAGGTTATGACATACTAGTTTTTATCTACATTTGGGAGGGGTACTAAGCACTTTGTGCAATCCAAGTTATGACATACTAGTTTTCATCTACACTTGGGAGGGGTACTAAGAATACTAGTTTTCATCTACATTTGGGAGGGGTACTAAGCACTTTGTGCCACTTGAGTGTAGTACATGCGTATTTCAATCTAACCATTTTCATTAAATCATGGGACATAGGCAATATGGGTAAAGAAAGGTAATTGGAATCTTCAAGCGTAAGCAAAACTTTCTTCTAATTGAGTAGAGTTTGTAGATATTGATGAAACAAAACAAAATTTTCAATCCAAGTTATGACATACTAGTTTTCATTTACATTTGGGAGGGGTACCAAGCACTTTGTGCAATCCAAGTTATGACATACTTGTTTTCATCTACATTTGGGACAGGTACTAAGCATACTAGTTTTCATCTACATTTGGGAGGGGTACTCAGCACTTTGTGCTAGTGAAGATTGTAGATTTCTTAATCTCAACATTTTCATTAAAACATGAGACATTTGTCCTTTTAGCCCCATAATATCTACAACTTTCTATATTGTTGCTTCATGAAAACCTGCTTCTAATTGAGTATAGTGTTAAAACATGAGACATTTGTCCTTTTAGCCCCATAATATCAACAACTTTCTATATTGTTTGCTTCATGAAAACTTGCTTCTATTTGAGTAGAGCGTTTGTAGATACCTTCATGAAAGCTTGCTTCTAATTGAATAGAGTGTTTTTAGATATGCATTTCAACCTCAACATTATCATTAAAGCATGATGCATTTGTCCTTTTAGCCCCATAATATCTACAACTTTCTATATGGTTGCTTCATGTTTTTCTGAAGGAGCTAAAAGCATCACAGACTTCTTCCATCATTCTATCATAGATGAATGCATCTTTGATGAGAATTTATCACTGTTAGTCAACATAAAGAACATAAAAAATTTGGCTTCCTAGAAGGCTAGGAAAGATTGCACCCAATTTTGACCTCACTCCAACAATTCCCTGTAGCCCTTATCCAACATACATTTTTCTACCATTCTTCAATCAGCTTTAGTTGGGCCTTAATTCACATACTAACTTGTCTTGGGACGAAGCCTCATATTGTTGAAAATAATAGTGAGAAAGGTTCTTCTTTGACTTGTGTCTCAGTGCATGAGACCAAGACGCAGTTCTCCTTAGCATGCACAAGTTCTTAAAAATTAGGGAGAGGTCCTGTAAGTTAGGACAGTTCATGATGCAATTTGGCTGATATGCGGGAGTGCAAGGCTTAGTTTCTTGTCTTCTAGTGCGAGTTATTTTTGGGAAAGGACAAACCAGTGTGCCTCAAGTTCTAAATTGAGGAAAGACGAGTTGCATGAGTTAGTTAACTCTTCAATCACTAGTTTGAGTTCCAAAAATAGAACTTGCCAGAATTAGCTATTTGAATTACTTATAGGAGATTGAAAGGCACAATTTTGATCATTGTTTTGTGAGCACAAGACAGGGAGACAAAGAAAAATAGAGCATAGGTTTGTGTGTGTGAGCTTGTGAGAGGAAGAGCATGTAAGAGAAGCTTGTGCGCATATTTGAGGAGGAATTTCCCTTGGGATTTGCGGAAGGATTTAGGGAGAATTCCCTAAATAATAAGAGCGACCTATGCGCATAGATATAGGGAGGCAATATCAGGCTACTTGCAAGTGTTTCAAACCTAGTTCAAGCATGGTGAACCACTGTGTTTTCTGTTGAGACAATATTGTATTGTAAGAGATCTATTGCTGATTCTTCTATCAATAAAATTCTCAAAAAATCAGAGGGTTTTCCCGGTTGGTTTCCCTATAAAAATTGTGTTTTTGATATTGTGTGGCTGCCTTATTTCTATTCCTATTCCGCTTCAAATTAAGTAGAGAAAATTTCGTTTCAGATTTGTTCATTCAAGAAGATCAAAATTTTCGTGGTTTTTCTACATGGTATCAGAGCAATGAACATAATGAAGATCAACACAAGTTGAGGCAAGCATCATAGGAGAAGAACTTTTGAAGCAGTCACAACCTCTAGGAGCTTTATCAAGTTAGAAGGAGCCGAGTTTTATTGTGCCTTTTTGTGATTTGGTATAGGCTGAGTTTGAGGGTAGTTTGTGGCTGAGCTCGAGGGTAGTGATGTGTTTTTTGTGTGTAATTCTCTTTGTATCAGGCCGAGATTTTCTATGTGCATTAGAAGGAGAGTTGAGCCCTTGTAGTCTCAGTATTGGAGGGCTGGAAGGCCTAATAGGTGGCCGGAACATTCCTTTAGGACAACTTATGAAGGAGGCTTGTAAAGGGAGGGTTACACAGGTTTTTGTGGAGGTTTAGGGGCCGAGTTGTGGAGGACTAATGCATTGTGTTTAGGTGCACTAATCAGAGGCTGCGAAATCTCAAAGGAACACCCAAAATCGTGACCTAAGAAGAGCAAAAGAAGTTTGCTAGTTGATGCATGTTTTGTGTTCTTTAGTTATTGATGCATTGCTAGGTTGTGTAGGGATGTTCTTAATATGCATAAATTAAACATATTTACCACACTAGGCCTCTTAGCCTCATAACGTATAAAACCATAATCATGTAGGCACACCAGTCCCAACACATAGACACACGTACACATGGGTGTATCGCCCCAGAAGTAACTTTCTGCTCACCAACGTAATAATCACGGTCCTTAGACACACTACATAGGCACACCGGCCTTAATCATGTTCGTAACTTGGTCCATTGACCTAACATGTACATAAACACAAAGGCATACCGACCTCACGAGTCTCAGGCTCACCAGCCAATGCATTTTATGCATGGTTATTATATTACTCATTCGATGTTGGAACTAGGGATGTTACATTAATTATAGACATTTTTAGCCCCTCCCTCTAGCCAGGGACGAAGTTTTTACGTAGCATTCAAAATCCTTTGAACATATATTAGTTTGCTCAATTTCATCAGATTTATTCCGAGTTTTATCAAATTTTAATATTTATTTTATTTATTTGGAAAAAGTGAATTCATTTTTATATTTTTGAAATTTAAAATATCCCTTTTTCATGAGCTTCATTCTTACATGATTTGACTTAAATCTCGAGTATGGATTTATTTTACTTTTCGGGAATAATTAATCATTTAAAAGACTGATTTTTGTATTGGTCACTATGTAAGCTATTTATATTAAATAATTATAAGATTGGGATTTATTTTACCTAATTGTCAAGAATAATTAATCATTTAAAAATCTGTTTTTTGTATTGGTCACTATGTAGGCTTTTTATATTAAATAATTATGAGATTGTAGAGCTCCCTGCAATCAATGCTTTGCAATTCATTGTATTCCATGTTGTAGGTGAGACATTGCACTCTTGTTCATATTGTAGAGTTTGCTACAATTGACACTCCACAATACAATTATCTAACAATTGTAGGTGTGTCAATTCTCTAACAATTTAGGATACTTGGTAGCACACTCAAATGACATTCCTCCACCACCTCACAAATAGACCATCAATTGAACTGTAAGTTCTAGTGTCATACTAGTTGTCTGATTTGAAATGGGGCACTAAAGGATTCTTTTCAAGCTTACAAGAACCTCTCCCACTCCAAAGCTTATATATTTTCAAGATCTTATGATTAACCAATTGCGGAATTAATAATGCTTGAAATAGGTGTATGATTTTGTTTGCCTTTAACTGTTTATGTGCTTATATTTTGTTGCTTATGCTAATATTTAAATACATGTGACAGTAAATAATGCAACAAATAAACAAACACACATAACAACAATATTAATATGGAGTTCACTCAAAACTCTTGGGCTATGTCTCCTTGAGCTCTAGTCAACTCGACTAGACTCTCTAGGATTATGGCATAAGTTCTTTTACAAACTCCACGCTCAACTCCATTAGATTACACAAAAAAAATGGGCTTAGAACACCATCTTATCCCTGGCTCTGAAGCTCTTGGATTTCTTGCTCTGGCTCTGGCTCTGGCTCTCTGAGCTCCTCTGAGCTTCTCTCAGCCTCTACATGCCTCTGTGGTTCGCTTGACCTCCAAGCGACCTCGGCTCTAGCTCTCGCTCTCTGAGCTCCTCTGAGCTTATCTCGGCCTCTGCGTGCCTTTATGGTTTGCTTGATCTCCAAGCGACCTTTTTCAGTCCTCCAGCTCCCCCTGGTCAATCGCGCTCTCTGTGTTTTAATCATGCATCGGTTACAGTCCTCCATCATTGAAGAACCCGATTGTTTCCACAAAAGAATCAGTTTCCTATTGCAATGAATCGGCGGGCATAGGAAAACCCAACCGTTCGGCCTTCCTCCTGTGGAAATTGCCCAATAATGCAATACATAGGAAAACTGACAAAACACATGATTGGAGCATTTTACCGGACTTCAAAATGCATTCAATCGCATCTATAAACCCATTGGGTCCTCCATTCCATCGCAAACTGCAATCGCATGGCGTATTGGCCAAAAACCCAATACACAGGAAATACACAAAATCTCGAATTTCTGGATTTAAAAACTTATGAAATCAATGCTATAAACCCATTGGGTCTGGCCCTTATCAGCATATCGCTATCGCTTTGGCGGGAGGTCAAAAACTCAATATAATGGAAATACAAAGAAAATCCGAATATGCTGGATTTCAAATTTTATGTATCCGTGCTTATATCGGGTCCACCCTTTATCGACCTATTGCAATCGCTTTGGCCCTTTGTATCGGGGATCACCGATCACCGATCACCTCGATCAAATCCTGATCGTCAATTTGACTCCTCGATCTGACGGCTGACATTGCACATCACGTATCGCTATTGCATATCGCATTTGGAACGGCCAAGCTATTCTTTCCATTGAATATGGACTGTGCCGACCCGATCCGCCGATCTGATCATCGGCGATCGCAATGTTGCATAATCGCAATCGCCAAGTCTAAGGTCCCGATATCGGGCGAAGGCCTGCCTTCGATGTGATAAGTCCGAAGTCGCAATTGAGGTTCCTTCCGCCTTTGCCTCAAGTCCTTCCCTTTAGCACATTTGCGATGCGATTTCCTTAAGGAGCCTTTTATGCCATTTTTAGAAGAAATGCCTCATTTTTCAAAGGACAAAGGCAATCTTCTTTCTGTGATAACTTCATCACCCGAAGTCCATTTTAGCCCATTCAAATTGCAGTAGATTCAGAATGAAAAGATCTATGCAATGAGACTATTTCCAAGAGTAGCCCTTGACTTTCATTTTCTTCTGTGAGGAACACTTTAGACTTAGAAGTCTATTCTAGATCCATTTTGGATCACACCTTCCCACTAAAAGAACTTTTGGTCTCCAAAAGACTGACATACTGATCTGAATAGTAAATGAGAGTACCTCACCCTCTTCTTTCAGCCTCCATACACTTGCTTCTACATAGTGCCTCTGTACCAAAGTCTCTGACCACTTTACTTCCTGGATGTGCTGGTCCTCCTTGGGAAGCACTGTTTTCCTCCTTTACTTCCTGCAGAACTCCCGCTGAGAAGGTCACAAAAGGTAGTTTTAACTTCTCTGCCTTGATCATTGATCCAAGGTGGCTCAAACCAATGTGAAGTTACATCGGCTTCACAAAATTTCCATTTGTACCTATTTAACACATTGCCAACACAACTGTTAACAACAACAGGATTACAGACAACAACTGGATGGTCTAAACTCCTACTTCAACAAAAGAAACAGATTTCACATCTTGTGAACACCTCCATGTCTTTATATCTACATACAAATGATTGACTAGATAACAAGCCAACAAAACATGCCTTTAAACAATTGACCCTTCAAATCAAGCATGTGGAAAAGATCTCAAGGATTTTTTTCCAAAGATGAAACACTTCATCATTATCTCCATCTTGGAGACCAAATCAACTTTTCCCAAGTTAATATAGCACCACATGCATGCCAAAGCAATCAACCTTGAAAGTTAATTACACATACACGTTCAAATATAAGGAAATCATCAACATCCCTTTGTGATGAAACACTTCATCATTATCTCCATCTTGGAGACCAAATCAACTTTTCCAAGTCAATATAGCATCACATGCATGCCAAAGCAATCAACCCTGCACGTTAATTACACATACATGTTCAAATACAAGGAAATCGTCAACATCCTTGTGTTTCTCCATCTTGGAGACCAAATCAACTTTTTCCAAGTCAATATAGCATCACATGCATGCTAAAGCAATTAACCCTACAAGTTAATTACACATACATGTTCAAATACAAGGAAATCATCAACATCCCTATGTTCATGCACATCAAGCTTATGCATGCATTTCATCCTTCAACTTTCGCTTAAGCACACTGTACTTTCGAAGCTGAAATGAAATATAATGTTGCAGCGGCAAAGTGAGTCTCCTACTCAACTTTTCTATTCACCTTCTTGGTAAAATCCCGTGACTTGCATTCTATTGACAAAGAAATGTAAATAGATGCAAAAAGACATGCAATCTTAATTGGATAAGAACACTAACCATTTCTTACCAATCCATTTCAAAGGTAGGACCTTTTTCTGCACATCAGCATCAACATGTGAATCATCTTGAAACACATCAATCATGGAATCTTTCTTTCCATTCCTGCCATTTTCTCTTTCCACCTTCTTCAAGTTTCGTGGAAGCATTGTTGGATTCAGAGTCCAACATTTTGGAGCAATATGTCCTTGCTTATGGCGGTAAGTGCAACACATGTGCATCTTCTTGACAGCATGATTTTCCTTGTCCAATGGACCTTTGGCTTCTTGCTTCTTTTCCTTCAAAAGTTTCTTGCGTGTGGCTATCCTCTTCCAACATCTAGATACATTATGGTTATCCAAACCACAAAAGGAACAAGCAATTCTTTTCCAATGCTTACATGGAAATTTATCATGCTTAACACAATTAAAAGGAATGTGTTTAGAACCAGATTTATACCTTTCCTTTTCACCTTTATTGGCTTCATAAGGAAGTGAATTGAATGAAGAAGTGGCTCCCTTTGGAACACCATCAATCTTTTCAAGGCTGTTAGAGTTTCCACAACTCTCTAGTTCAAGTGTATGCTTTTTAACCCCTGCATCCTGCAAATGATGTTTCAAGCCATTGCATTCTCCACAAATACAATCTTTACACTCTTGAGGTAGAAGACCTGAAATGAAACTCCTCCTTGGAATTGTTTCAATGGCCTTCATGGTAGCTTTGGAACTCTCTCCATAAGATTGTCCATATCCAAGACCCAAATACTTAGGCCTTTCCTCAACCATTATTGGTTCAACAATACCTTGTGCATGTTTACCCAAGTCTTTTCCTTCATACCCCATCTTGGACATTAACTTGGAACCTATGCCTCTGGTATGTTTTTCAAAAGAACCAATATAAACATTCTTAGAAGAAATAGAAGGCAAACTGGAATTGTTTACCTCTTCTTCAAGCTGATACTTGACCAAGGCGTCCTTTGCAACAAAGAGTTGTGTCTCCAACTCATGCATCCTTTCTAGATTCATATTTGCAATATAAACTTGCCTCTCCATTTCCTACAGTTTGTTAGAAAGCAACTGCTTCTCTTCCTTCATGGAATTCAACTGCTCTCTAAGGGTGATGCTCTTCCTTCCATCCTCATACATTTCTCTCACCATGTCTATCATGATGAACAAGTCTTGCTTCATGTCCTTATCACAGAATCTTGTGATAAAGGAAAAATTTGAGGATTCACTTGTAGAAGTTGTCATTATGCAAATGAACAAAAGAACTTCAAACAAGATTAATCAAAGAGCTTTTTCAAGCAACATTTTGCAATAAACCTCTTGTGCTTCAAGGATTGCGTTGAGGTCCTTTGGGATAAGAAGAATGCCTTCAACCCTTCTTCCTTCTTGTCTTCTCCTAGACTTAAGCTAATAGCAATTTTCTTTTCACCCTTGCAAACTCACACAATAGTCAGTTTACAAACAATCAAACAACCAATCAGATAATCAATCCTTGACTGCCCAAACACCTTTCAGACAAGAAATCCTTTGCTCTGTCAATCAAGCATCAAGCTACCACCTGCTCTGGTATAACTTAAGCTTTGATATCACCTTCTTTGAAGGTAGGGTTAATCAATCTGGTGCTCTGATACCACCTGATCTGAAATGGGGCACTAAAGGATTCTTGTCAAGCTTACAAGAACCTCTCCCCTTCCAAAGCTTATATATTTCCAAGATCTTATGATTAACGAATTGTGGAATTAATAATGCTTGAAATAGGTGTATGCTTTTGTTTGCCTTTAACCGTTTATGTGCTTATGTTCTGTTGCTTATGCTGATATTTAAATACAAGTGACACTAAATATTGCAGCAAATAAACAAACACACATAACAGCAATATTAATATGGAGTTCACCCAAAACTCTTGGGCTACGTTTCCTTGAGCTCTAGTCAACTCGACTAGGTTCTCTGGGATTATGGCATAAGTTCTTTTACAAGCTCCACGCTCAACTCCATTGGATTACATAAAAACAATGGGCTTATAACACCATCTTATCCCTGGCTCTAAAGCTCTGGGCTTTCTGGCTCTGGCTTTGGCTCTAGCTCTCGTTCTGGCTCTTGGCTCTGGCTCTTGCTCTGGCTCTTCGCTCTGGCTCTCACTCTCTGAGCTTCTCTTGGCCTCTACGTGCCTCTGTGGTTCACTTGACCTCCAAGCGACCATTTTCAGTCCTCCAGTGCCCCCTGGTCAATCGCGCTCTCTGTGTTTTTATCATGCATCGGTTACAGTCCTCCATCATCGATGAACCCGGCTGTTTCCACAAAAGAATCAGTGTCTTATTGCAATGAATTAGCGGGCATAGGAAAACCCAACCATTCGGCCTTCCTCCTGCGGAAATAGCCCAATAATGCAATACATAGGAAAACTGACAAATCACATAATTGGAGCATTTTATCGGACTTCAAAATGCATTCAATCGCATCTATAAACCCATCGGGTCCGCCATTCCATCGCAAACCGCAATCGCATGGCGTATTGGCCAAAAACCCAATGCACGGGAAATACACAAAAATCCTGAATTTCTGGATTTCAAAACTTATGAAATTGGGTCTATAAACCCATCGCGTTCGGCCCTTATCGGCATATCACTATCACTTTGGTGGGAGGTTAAAACTTCAATATAACAAAAATACAAAGAAAATCCGAATACGCTGGATTTCAAATTTTATGCATCCACGCTTATAATTCCCATCGGGTCCGCCCTTTATCAGCTTATTGCAATCGCTTTGGCCCGTTGTATCGGGGATCGCCGATCACGTCGATCAGATCTTGACCGTCGATTTGACTCCTCGATCCGACGGCTGACATTGCACATCTCGTATCGCTATCGCATTTGGAATGGCCCAGGGGTTCTTTCCATTGACTATGGACTGTGTCGACCCGATCCGATCATCAGCGATCACAATGTCGCATAATCGTAATCGTCGAGTCTGGGGTCCCGATATTGGGTGAAGGCCTACTTCTGATGTGATAAGTCGGAAGTCGCAATCAAGGTTCCTTTCGCCTTTGCCTTAAGTCCTTCCCTTTAGCACATTTGCGATGTGATTTCCTTAAGGAGCCTTTTATGCCATTTTTAAAATAAATGCCTCCTTTTTCAAAAGACAAAGGCAATATTCTTTCTGCGATAACTTCTTCACCCGAAGTCCATTTTAGCCCATTCAAATTGTAGTAGATTCAAAATGAAAATATCTATGCAACGGGACTATTCCAAGAGCAACACTTGACTTTCATTTTCCTTTGTGAGGAACACTTTAGACTTAGAAGTCTATTCTAGATCCATTTTGGATCAGCGTTTAAGGCATATCCAAAGCCATTAGCAGAGGAAAAGGCACCAAACTCAACTATCCTTCTCGTTCCACCTACTATCTTGGTGGAAGCATTCATTACAATTCCCTAATTTCCCAACATCTGGTTCAACCTAGGTATGCTCTAGCTTTCACTGAGACATGCACATCCACAATAGTAGCTCTGTGATTACATATGCTTAGGGTGAGGGAACAACCTCTAGCTACCACGAGAAGAAGCATAATTGAAGATTCAATCGAAAAAAATGAGAGTGCTATTTTTAAGGTGGTGATTAATAATTATTATTGAAGCAATAATTGAGCTTAGTGTTACTTGGGAGCGGGAGCGAAAACGGGAGCGAGAGCAACATTTTCAGAAGCTCCTGGTTTGGGAGCAAATCCCGGAGTGATTTTTTAAAAATATATATATTTTTTAATTTTTGATACATAATGTCAACAAAAACATGTAGAATGATGAATTACATATTAAAAACATAAAAAACATAGATTGATCATTGAACCATATCACATCAATCAACTAGAAGTTAAAATCTTCATCAACCATGTCCACAAGTTAGTAACATACATATTACAACTGCAACATATTGAGTCTCGTGAATCATGATTCATCAAATTAAATCTTAAAGTTTCAACTTCAAGCTTTCAAAATTGAAAATTCAATATATAACATTTATCATTATTGATCACCAAAGTTGTACTTGTAAGTTAAGTTTAACCATTACAAGAAATAATATCTTAGATATTTCTAAGTTCTAACTGTTAACATGAAATGAGATGTTATAAAATGAATTATGAATAATGAAATGAAATGAAACAACTTTAGTCTGTCATGAAGCATCATATTCATAATTCACAATCATTACCAATGAGTTATAATTGCCAACTTCAAACTTCAAACTTTCATTGTCATAGTCATATATTGTTTACAGAAAATATCATTATGATATGAAAACTAATAGAAACTAGAAAAGACAAGTAAACTGTAAATCTACATGTGGCCCTTGCCACGAGAGTCTCCTGAATGAGTAGGTTGTGGTGGTCTTCTAGGAGTCTCCCGCACAAACCGACGACTAGAACTAGAAGGCACATGCCCTCCACGTGAGGGTGTAGATGGAGGTGGCAACAACAAAAGAACAAGACTCAGAACTTGAGAACTGCTACTGGATGGTGGAGGTGGCATGGTTTCTGCCGCTGCTTCATCTTCATCCCTTATAAGTTCCTCTTCCAGTGCTTCAAGACATATAGTGCCATCCTCCAAATTGTCATCCTTTGGGTGGTTGTCCCAAATTTTATATGTGGGATCCTCATAAGCCCGATCACAGTATTGATTCAACAACCTCAAGTTGTAGTGCACATAAACCAAGCTTTCTGCCCGGTTTTCATTGAGTTCGTTTCTTTTCACATTATGTATGAAGCTGTAGGTGCTCCAACACCTCTCTGTAGAAAAGGTATTTACAACCTGTGATAGAACTTTTTTTGCCAGTTTTGGCAAAATTCCCTGGCCGCCATATTTTTCCCACCATGTGAGAGAATCAAATCTGTCTTTGTCTTCCATTGCATGGAAGGTACCAAACAAACCAGTGCCACTGAAGTATCTGCCTATTTCAAGGTGCATAGCTGCACATTCCTCCCTGTCAGGTATCAACTTTTCTAATGCATCCAAATATCCTCTAGTTACCTCTGCATCTAAATGGGGTTTGGTCGTAATCCCACCCCTTGGTGCAGGTTGGCCCAACCAAGATGTAGAGTAGTATTTTGGCATAAGGATATACGCCAAGCAATGTAGTGGAAGATTAAGTTTTTTCCACCGTACACACAAAATCGTGAATCAGTTTGTACAAGTCAGGATCTTTGTTATGAACAATATCTTTTATTTGCCCCAACACGGTATCCATCTGCTCATACACCTCACCAATCACTGGTTTATCTGTATCTGCAAACCGAATCATGTGATAAATGGGCTTGGTGAAATCCAATACTTGTCTCGACCAAAACATACCATCAAGAGCGGCCTCCTCCACCAGTTCAAAACCTCGCCTGTTCGCTGCATTTGTAGCCCTTTCCTTTAATACCTGCTAGTGTGGACTTGATACTATGCTAGCCAATGACTCTTTTACCTTCAAAAGGCGCCTGAAGGTGAGGTAATAGCTACCAAATCTAGTCTTCACAATTTTCAACAACTCCAATCTTGAGTGACTGCGGAAAAGGCCATGGGTATTGCTATGATTTGTAATAAATTTTATCATTTGTTTGCCTTTCTTGTACAAATCACCAATCCATTTGTATTGTTCATTTTTGTTCTTAACAACATCATGCATCAAAAGGTTCAATGTATGAACCAAACACCAAGAACAAAATATGTTGGGGTATTTATCCTCAATAATTGCTCCCGCTGCCTTACAATTAGGAGCATTATCAGTGATGACTTGGATGACATTGTATGGCCCAATACGGTGAATTGTTTCAAGTAATGCTTCTACAATGTTGATGCCGGTCTTGAACTTCTATGAGTAATCATATGCATTTAGAAAGATGGCACCACTAACAGACACATCAAGAACACTTATCAATGGCTTTCCTTTTACATTTGTTCATCCATCAGATACAATGGACACCCCATGGTTAGTCCAAGAACTTGTCATTCTATTCAAAGAATGTGATATTTTTGCTTTTTCATGATCAAGTCCAATGGTTCTTGCCTTGTCATACCCAGGGATCTTGTATCCTTTAGGGGCATCATTTATGGGAGAAACCATTTCGTGCCAATAAGGTGAGCGAAGAACATCGAATGGTATCCCAAATGCATAGAGAAACCTGTAAACTTTTGAATCTACATCATTCCTACACCCCTCATCAAGGAAATCTGATATGGTTCTACGACTTAAAGCTGGTGACCCTATGCCTCCATATCCACTGCCTTGGGAGGATGTTGAAGGAGTTCTTTGTGCTTGTGATTGTGAGCTTGGTTCAAAGGAACCCCTTGATTTTTTAGATTTGTATTGGGCTTCCTCCTCTTCCCTTATGTATTTGGCTCTATTTGCTGCTGACACATCTGCACAAGTTTTGATTCCTATTTGTTTATCTCCATCCCATGGCCTTTTCCCACAGAGGTGTTTTCTGGCACGGGTGTATGAACCTGTGTAATTATTGTTGCAATGGGGGCAATGAAATTTAATGGTTCCACCCCGTCTCCCCGCTTCAGGCCTGTTAACATATTTCCAAAATGGGGTTTGGTCTTGTTTAGTTTTTTGAGAGTCATGTTCACCCTCCTCCAACTCCTCCTCACCGGGGTTTTCATCAAATCCACTTTCTCCAGCTTCTTCACCCCCTCTTCATTTTGGCCCTTCTGTTTCCTACTCTCCAGCACCATAATAACCAGAAAAGGGACCAAGAAGAAGAAAATGCCAAGAAATATAATCAAGTCCATGATGTTTGATATTTGTAGGCTTTTGAATCTGCAAAATTTAATGGGAATGGGAATGAGAAAATTAATTTAATTTATTTAGATTCATGATTCATTTACTAAATAAGTTATATATTTACTAAATTACTGTAATATTTCTAATTAACCATGGCTAATTGGAATATTCGATTTTGTTCAATTTTTGCTTTCTATAGTTATTTGTAAATAAAAAAGTGAGGACAGGGGGGACATAACTCGCTTTTAGAATAAAAAGTCACTTCCTACTAGCACAACGTTGTGACTTAGAGGGGAGCCAAGGGGGCCAAAGGGGGACGCAGAAATGGAGCCCACACAGACACATGGAGGGACTTCGCAGGAGGGAAAAAACATGTGGCAAGAGATGAATCACGCAGGAGGAGGTGAGCCTTGGGATTGAGAGAAGGAAAGGCTATAAAGGAGAGAGGAGCCCCCTCATTTTCATCATTCCGGTTATGAGCATTTGTGATAATCATTTCGACTTAGAGCACGCTGGCTGTTTAGCTAGTTTGCAACACTGTTTAGTGCATTGAGTGTCTCCGTTCAGAGATCTTACCCTTAGCCCCGGGGGACTTCGAGTGCCTGCTCGGGCAAGGTATTTCCATTGGCATTCTAGTAGTAGTTTCTTCAGCATTTCAGCAACAATTTCATTAGAGTTTTGGAGGACTGCGCAGCGCTGAGAGGAGGACACAATTCCTTCTGGCAGGAGTCTAGGTTGAGGGTTTGCAGGAGGATTTGTGTTGAGAGGTAGAGCAGGGGTTCAACTCTTGCATATTGGAGAGTTTTGGCGGGGGTTTCAGGCAGTTTTCTGGAGGGTTTCATTCAGTGGTAGCGCAGAGCATTGAGGGACTGCGCAGAACTCCAAGGGGGTGATTTTCGGGGGTCGGCCATTTCAGGAAAGCTTTTTAGGCTTTTCTGGGTTTCTTGAGTAGAGTCTGATTCCAGAGTTTCAGCGTTTTCTGAGGAGGGGAGCAGCCCCAAATCCTCATTTTATTTCTAGCAGCATGGCAGTTCTTCAACAGATTGGACACAGTTTAGAGAGGGGCCATTCCTTTGCTATTCTGAGTGTATTTCTTCACTTGCTTGGTGCAAGTTGAGGTGCTCTCTTCCTGATCACCTCCTGTACTCATTCTATTACTCAGTATAATAAAATGGCTCAACATTCTATCTGCATTTCTTGAGTATCTGCTTATGGTTATATTGTTATATGTTGCATCATTGTTATTTGTATCTCTTTGAGCATTCTCAGCTATTATACCACTAGTGTGTTTCTCGTATACTCTTAGACAGAGTCTGGAAAGGGCTAGGTAGCCTCTGGATCTCGTCCTCTTTTCAGAGGCGACATATCTGGTAAACGCCCTCCTAGTCCATCTCTGGTTGGAGTTTTGCTTGTGTTTGAGGAATATTCCTGGTAAGGGATATTACAGTGGTATCAGAGCATAGATCTGGCTCAGCCTGTGGAGCTAGAAATCTATGACACCGGGGGAAAAACCCTATATTTGTTACAGAGGTCGGAGATAGAGAGACACTGGGCGTAGGTTGGAGAACACTTATGGAGAGGGAGACTGTGTTCCGGTGGTGGACGCAGAATAGAGGGACCCCGTGCGGGAGGTTCCGATGGCAGATGATGACGGGAAGAGATTTGTGGATATGCTCCTCAAATCAATGCAGGATCTGTCGAGACAGATTGAGGTGATGGGGCAGAGATTCACGGCAGTAGAGGCCAGACAGCGTGAGAGCCCACGGGTTTTCCAGGTTGGTGAGGGATTGGGCGCATCCCACCATTTGTCAGAGCAGCGTGATACTGCGCAGTAGGTGGCCTCACATGCCCCTACATGTTCTACCATGCCCACTTTCTTAGGATCAGACACGGGTGCCGCAGCCCAGCGGAAGGCAGAGCCCGGACATATGGGCGATTATTTTGCAGAGTACCAGGCCTATGGGCAGGAGTTCAGGGAAGCCCTCTCATTCAGAGATTTTGTTCAGCTCCAGTGGGATAATAGACCTTGCGACCATCAGAGAGGGTACCGACATTACCACGATGGTGACACCCACCGTGCAGCAATTAGATTCCACTTGCCTACGTTTGATGGTTCATTAAACAATTCGACAAAGTCTTGGGTGGAGAAGCTAGACATTTATTTCCAGCTTAACCAGATGTCAGAGACAGAGGCCATCAAGGTGGCAACATTGCATTTGGATGGTGAGGCCCAGGATTGGTGGTTTCATGGGATGGTTACACTGGGGCACTCTATAGTGACGACATATGCGGAGTTTACGAGGAGATTGATGGAGCGATTTGATCGGATGGATCCAGAGCAACATTTTGCTGAGCTTACAAGGCTCAAACAGACAAGGAACCCAGAGACCTACATCGCAGATTTCTTGAGGGTCTCAGTGATGGTGCCAGACCTATCCACGGCATGGAGGGTCTATATCAATGTTTTTAAAACTGGAACCGGTGACCAGACCGGTCCACCTAATGAACCGGTTTACCGACCGGAACCGGTCTAACCGGGACTGGTTTGGTCTAAACGAACCGGTTTTAAAAAAATACATTAAATAATTAATTTTTAATGAAACACAACTATTTTTAAGATGTAAAACCGTGATTCCAAGCCATTAGAGACAAAATATGCAAAGTTTGCTCATTTATATACCATGTAAAGGTGAATATATCAAAATGGCACCGAGTACAATACATATCAACGACAAAATAGCAAAATACATAAGAAATGAGGCTCTAAATGGCCTATAAAGTCCAAAAACAATGCTACAAGCTATGAGGCCATTGGCCTACTACAAGTCTACAGTGTACACAGGATCAATCATCAAGTTCATCACCACTTCTAGACACAGGATCATCATCAGGAGCTACATAGACATCATCTGGTTCAGAGTCTGAGGATGCCTCAGCCTGATCTGCAACCTCAGTACCAATGCCACCAATGACAATAGAAGTGGATCTAATGGAAGCACGAGTTTGTCGACTTGCACGACTAGTGCCTTCCATTGGTTCCTTGCCTTTCCTTGATGCCGCTACTGATCCTGGTTCTGATGCCGCCACATAATCTGCTTCATCCCCTGCTAAAGCCATGTCGATATCAAAATTAGCCTCAAACAAAGGATCTTCAATCTCCTCCACCCATTCTGATGTTGGATCAATATCGTCCAACACAATGGGATCTAGATCAGGTGATTTACTCATCATTTGGTTCCTCCTCAGTTGAAGGTTGTATTGCACAAAAACAAGATCATTTAACCGTTTTTGTTCCAAACGGTTTCTCTTCTTCGTGTGTATGCGCTCAAAAACAGACCAATTGCGCTCACACCCTGAAGCACTGCAAGTTTGACTGAGGACTCTAATTGCAAACCTTTGCAATTGAGGACACTGGCCACCAAATGACTCCCACCAATGTGCTGCAAAGAAAAAAACATTAATTAGTAACTTAGTTTATAATTTGAATTGTAAAGAACGTAAACAATTTTAACTTGAAAAGAAAAACAAAATGGAAATTAGAATTGCTTACCTGGTTGGTCCACATCTCTTGCCATCTTTGCCAAGTTTTTGCCAAAAGTACCACTTGCCATATTGAAAACAGTAAGTTGTCTATGTATTTCCAACTGGTCTACATGGCTAGGGACCATGCGCTCCAAGCAATCAATCAATCCAAATCTGACCTCCCCATCATGCTGATCTCCTAGCCGATTTTTATAGTGATACCTTGGGTTCAAAAAATACCCAACTGCATGTATAGGACGATGGAGTTGATTGTTCCATCTGTTATCAATGATCTCCCATATACGGCCATATTTAGCTAACCTGTCCTTGTAAGTTGCCCGTATCTGCTCCTTTGCCTGATCCATAGCCTCATAAATGTAGCCCATGGCCAATTTTTCCCCATCCACCAACCTTAGCACCTTAACAAGGGGCTCGGTAATTTTCACAAGCTCTAGAGACCTTTTCCAAAAATAAATGTCTAACACTTTCTTTTTGGTGTCTTTTCCATCTGGTCTATGAGCCCACCAAGATTCAGACCATTATTCAGAGCAAAACATTTTCTGCAAGTTTTTATGTTGACCATTGAGACATTGCAACGTGAGGAAGTGAGTTGCAAATCTTGTAATTGCAAGCCTAACAAGCTCTTTGCCCCCAGTGCATTTCCTCATTAGGCTCAATACCCATGAGTGGTTGTAAATCTATTTTGTAATGCACTTGGCATGCTCTATAGTGTTTTTTACCCACTCCACTTTGCCTATATCCTCACGCATGAGGTCTTTGCAATGTGCAGCACATGGAGTCCAAAATATGGTCTTATAGTTGGTCTCAAACATCTTTCCAGCAAGAACATAGTTTGAGGCATTATCAGTGATGACCTGCACAACATGCTGCTCCCCAACTTCCTGAATAATGCTATCCAAAAGCTCAAATAGAAGGGTTGCATCCTTTACCTTATTAGATGCATCAATTGATTTCAAAAACATGGTTCCTTGAGGGCAAGAAACAAGGAAATTAATGATAGTGCGGTTCTTTCCATCGGTCCATCCATCTGACATAATGGAACAACCTGTTTTGAGCCATGAATCTTTAAACTCAACCAAATACTCATTAATGGAAGATATCTCTTTTTGCAAAAGAGCTCCTCTCAAGTCATGCATACTAGGGCCTTTGAAGCCCTTTCCTGCAGCTATAACAGAGTCCCACATAGCTTGGTAATAAGGTGAGTGAGCAGCATTAAATGGGATATCTGAATCATACCACCATCTAGCAATGTATTGATGAGAAGTTTCTTTGCATTGTTTTTTCCAATGATGATCCAAAGTGGGTTGAGAACCTGGCTGGGAGGAAGTGGGATTAGAAGAGGTAATGTTGGCAGAAGATGAGAAATAACTTTGGATGTTTGTTCTCTTTGTTCCTTTCAATGGTTGGCCAACAGTCACAGAAGGATGAACATAGTGAAAGGGGTCATTGGTGGAAGGGATAGAAGAGTCGTCTTGAATCTCATAATCATCATACCCACTCTCTTTCATGGCTTCTAATAATTCCATCTTCCTTGCAATTTCATCTTGGATGGCCTTCTCCCTAGCCTTATCCTCATAATATTTTTCAAGCTTGGAAATGTATTCTGCCCTAATAGGACCTAACAGTGCATTTGGTGCATCACATGGCTTTACTTGGCCTCTTATCCCAGCCAAGTGTTGTTTCAACCTAAGAATACCCCCACCT
>APFE030927463.1:0-13280 GCA_000404065.3 Pinus taeda | reverse complement strand
CATTACATTTAGGTATATAATTTGTCTATAAAGAAACCAGGATCATAAAACACTAAAAAAAGTAGAAGAAATTTAGAATCCAAGAGTATGAATAAGTTTATATGAGTGTGTAAGAGTGTTATTCGCTATCTTCTAAATATTATTTTCTAGTGCCACTCTACCTTTAGATATCTTATATGTTTCATAGTTCTTATCTTTATATACCAGTAAAAGAAATGTAAGAAATGTTGATTTTAGAAGCACAATGTTATGGAAAAGAGATTTTATTATGGAGCTAAAAAAATTAAATTCTCATATCATTCTTTGAATCATAAGTACAAAGTATTCTCATATCATTCCTTGAATCATAAGTACAAAGTAGCTCATTTAGTTTCATTTGAAAATTTAAGAAAAATTGCATTTAAATTTTGTATACAAGTACATGTTATTTAAGCTTTTTCATTTTTCATTGTACATTTTGCTTATAATTTGGTTTTTTTGTCTCTTGTATTAATCAGGGAAATCACGGAGAGTGGTAGTTCAATACCATGTGGATATGAAAATTCTTCTCTCCAATTCCAAATGGTCAACTTCAACAAAGCACAAACCCCAAAAAACCCTTGTTAAAGCTTGTGAAGAAAATTACTAAAACCAAGAAAAAGAATAGTGGTGGTTGTGAAGAATGGATGTGCACATTGCGTAACCATGTGTTTAAAGGAAGCTACACTAGGGTGTGGCATCATGTTCTATCCCTATCTGGTGATGGTGTAAAGGGTTGTACATGTACTATTAAGAAAAGGATGGAGTTGACAAAGCTTCATATGGCTTCCCTAGAATTCAATGTAATGAACTGGGACAATGATTGTAATTTTCAAGTACCTAGATCTTCTTCCCATGATATGGAAGATTCGGTGAATCAGAATGCGTCAAACCAATTTGAGTCTGTGGAGGGGTCTACTTCTAGGAGGAGTGAGACGCCCACTAGTTTTGCTCAGGAACAAATTTCTAAAATCTACAATGTAGTACAAAGGGAGGAGGTTGATGATGCTATTGCTGATTTTTTTCACGGCAAATGAAATTTCATTTAATGCTACCCGTTCTCCACATTACAAAGAAATGGTGCGAAAAATCATAGTTGTTGGACAGGGATATGCACCTCCAAATTACAACAAAATGAGGGCATCATTGTTAGATAAGGGGGTGACAAGAATGCAGGGGCTTATGGGCCCCCTTAACAAATCTTGGATTTATTTAGGATGTTCAATAGTTATGGATGGTTGGACAGACATTCAACAAAGGCCATTGTTGAATATTATTGTTACATCTCTAGTTGGGCCTTATTTTTTAAGAGCAGTTGATTGTAGTGGGAAACTAAAGGATGCTACCTTCATGTTTGAAGTATTGAAAAGAGCAATTGATGAGCTTGGTCCTTCAAATGTAGTACATGTAATCACAAATCCCCCTGTTTGCAAAGCAACGGGTTTGATGGTTCAAAGTCGATACAGGCATATCTTTTGGACTCCTTGTTGTGTGCATGCCTTGAATAATGTCCTCAAAGACATTGGCAAAATATCTCGGATTGCAAAACTCATTTTAGATGCAAGATATGCTTCATAATTTATTCTTCTTCAACGTATGGTTGAGGTGCATGCATCCTTACAAGTCACTGTTGTTTCCCAAGAGTGGAATGGATGGTCGGAATTTAAATTAGTGTAGGCAAAGAAGATAAGAGAGCAACTTCTCAATGATGATTGGTGATCTGGTTGTGATTATCTTGTTTCTTTCATAGCTCTAATTGTGGAGCTGATTAGGTATGCAAATTATGATTCCCCCACCCTTGGAGAAGTTTACGAATGTGTTGATAGCGTGGTAGGCAAGATAAGGCACATCATTTGGGATAGAAACCCCTGTTTGGAGTTCTTCAATGAAATTCATAAGATAATAAGGGAGAGATGGATCAAACTCAATACCTCTCTTCACATCGCTGCTTATGCCCTTAATCCAAAGTGGTATATGGAGAGACCAAACAGAGTTCTACCCATTGATGATGAAGAAGTGAAACAAAGCTTTCTTGATGCCATATGCAAAATCTGCACACCTAATGAAGCAACTGTAATGCGGGTACAATTTATTGATTTTTCTACCTTAAACCCTTCCACATTCTCTCAAGATGCAAGGGTGGACATTAACATTTATGCACAAATGAATCCCATTGGATGGTGGAGAATGATTGGGGGGAAGCCCAAGATCTTCGAAATCTTACCTCACGCTTGTTATCTTAGGTTTCTAGTTCATCGGTAGCTTAAAGGAATTGGTCTACTTATAGTTTCATCACTCTGTTAAGAGGAATAGGCTTACCTCTAAGAGAGCAGAGAAATTGGTTTATATGCATTGCAGTGTTCGACTTCGCTCAAGGAAGCTACTTGAGTATTTAGAGGGCCCTGTAGCAAGATGGGATGTTGATGTTGAGGAGGCCTCTCAAATTAATGATGATGAGGATAATCCTTCACTAGATGTAGGTTTAGTTGGCATACCTTTGGGTAGCATTGCAGGTGATCTTGATATTGATGATGGTCATGATGGAATTGGAGTGCCTAGCAAGGCTCAAGGTTATATGTATAGTCTTGATGCTGAAGATTGCACTTTATGATCATCTTCAACTTTTGTCTTTAGTGTTATGTTTTGGCCTTTGAACATTTTTGGACCATGTATTACTTTGCCTTTTTGGGCATTTGCCATTTTTTTTACTATGTACTACATTGGGCATGCTAGCAATATGAATAATAATATGATGAGTTCTTTGATTTTCACTATGTTTCTTAAATTCAAGTGGCCCTTGAATCACTTACATTTTCAATTTTTCATTTTTGAATTTGATATTCATATATTGATTTAAAATTTAAAATTGATTTTAATATTTGAATATTTTGATTATTATATAAATTATATAATAAAAAAAACTTTTTATTTTTTTATTTTTATTATAAAATATCACTGCTCCCAATTAACTGTTTCCTGGAAATTTTGGGGAAACCTCTAGCCATTCTAGACACCCGTACCCAAGTTCCCAACGTTCCCATGTTCCAAAAACTCGTGCAACATAGCCAAGAACTAATACATAGTCAGGGTTCCTCCAATGAATTTGGAATTCAGTTCCACCAGAGTTTGGACTCAATTTGTTTCTGATGAATTGGTCTAATCATCTATCTTACTTTTATGCTTCTGTGGATGCCTTGCCAGAGGACGCATTTAGATAAACAAAAATAGAGATATCAAAAGGTTTGTCACAATGCAGACACTTCAACTGTCATCTTAACCAAATTACCTCACAAAACAAACATTTCCATGGATAAACTATGTACCACTCAGGTAGCTTACGATGGAGGTGCACCAAAAGTTAGTGCCCTTGAGATTTTGATGGAGGAACGACATTATGCACCAATGCACATTAAGAACTTTCTTTTGGATTTATAAATTTTTTTGAGCAAATATACATATTTTCATAATGCCAGATGCATAGTTCTTCAAATTTATTTCTAGAAGACTCAATGACAGAACTGTGAGGATGTATATTAAATCATGTGAAACCAACCTGAGACTCTAGTTTCAAATAGTTTTCTTCAACTTTTCTCCTCTCTTGAAAAACTTCGGACACCTCCGCAACATTTGATTCATCAACCTGTGATCTGTCAAAATCCATAAGATGAGTCTACTATACAAGCACATCAAGGACTCCTAAAGTTGACCATATGAATAAAGAAGAACTAGACATTTTGATTTTACCTCTTATTTGATAAATCATTGATAGCTTTTATACTTGCTTTTATTTGTTCAAGTAAATGATGCAAGTCCTTCTGCAAAGTATTAAAAAAATAAAAATAAAAATGATGAACATGGATCTGAATTTGGACCTTTACAACAAAGATTGAATTTCTTATTACCATCCCAAAGACCATTTGGTTTGTCCTACGCCTATGTGACAAGAATAGTATTTACTATTTATCCATGAAGTATTTCGTACCAACATGATAAATGTCTATTGACATTAGGGAATTCACTGAAAATTCACCTTGTATATGGACATGTTTGAAATGACAAACTGTAGAAACTGCCGATTGACTTCCTCCAAAGCATCCCTTACAAAATTTAAACAAACAAAAAAACTGATGAACAAAAGTGATAACAAGAAAGATATTGAAGATCCTAGTTTTCTAAGGTCTATACAAAATAGACAATAAGTATAGCTAATTTCTAGTCTTTGGTTCCTATTAAATCTTAAGATTGCTTACTGGTGAAAATCCAATTATCCTACAGCAGAAGTTACATTATTGAGTTTCTACTTACTCAATAGCATGTTCGCTTTGTTTAATTTGAGACAACTGCAATCTCCATGTATCTTCAAGAAAATTTGTCCAAGCATTCACAATGCTGGCTTCTGTCTTCCGTGCAGTGACAGATCTTACCAATTCTTCTTCCTGTATTCATGCCACCACTGGACTAAATGGCCAAACGTAAAAACTCAAAACTTTAAGAATAAACTAATTGTCATTCTTAATTTACTGAAAGCTTTCCATATTGTCATTTTTCATTTTAATTAATTAATCTGTCAGTGTTAGCCACAAGAATATTAAAAACAGTGCCAGGTCTATGTTACATTTCCTATCCACACAGAATTCAATCTAGATATGAAACAGCTATGCAGCAATATCAATATCACTGTGACATACCTTCAATTTCAAATGTGAAATAATTTGAACATTTGCTTCATCAAACTGTTCCCTCTCTTCTTGAATGTTTATGCGGCGACCATTGGCAGCTGCCAGAGCAGCATTTACCTACATCAATGAAGTGCAGAAATGTTTACTCTTGAACAACTCACTATGAAGAGAAAAACCTCTGTGCGACACTTTTCAGGAATTGAATATTGTTTGATGACTGAAAAAAATGGTAAAGTAAAATTGTTACTGATAAATTCAAAAAATTCATCTAGTACTAGTAATTATTAATTCAACAAAGATTTCCCTATAATTGTAATGCCAGACCATTCACCTTCAAGACTAAAAGTCTCTTTCTGTAGATATCATTGATAAAGAATTATATTTTTAACCATTTTCCTCAGTGTGCAGACACACTAACAGTAAATTCATGTCAAATTCCATTAGGACAATAAAGGAAAACGGTTGAAAATAAATGCACAAGAACAAAAAATGAATAAGCAGAATGATGACATGTAGGAATGCATTAGTAGAATGGTGATGACAGGCATGCATGAATGAGTCAGGAAAAAAGATGGCCAGAGGATTAGTTTTTTGGAATTTAAATTTGTGAATGCCGTACATTTATCGGTCTACATACTCAAATTATGATAAATGAGAATAAAATGGAATGCAACCTAGCACTCTATTATGAAATATAAGGGTTACTTGTACACAAGCTAACCGTATTATAAAAAAATGCCCCCAATAATTAGAATTGGGAAATGGCATAAAACAGGTTTTTGAAAATGGAAACAGTTATGGTGAGCGAAGATAGAAACATATTACCATATCAGTATCTTATTAACATGAGCACATCACATGTATTATAGTTATTATTTCTCTTTGCATGTGAAATCTCATTTAGTTTGTGTATCTTTATGCATGTAAATCTAGTTTTGCATGCCAATTTTCAAAGGACATCTACATCCCAAGTTGGCCTTTTACACTAATACCTTCCTCTAGATTTCTGAAAACCTTATGATTCAGCCATTCTATCTTCAATTCCATCTACTACATGGCCTTTGCATGCCACTCAGCTGGATTCATGTGTGCTTGCACCAGTGGACAATTGAGACAGATATTCCCAGAATGGAACAGATCAAAAGCTTTGTACTTCGAGTAAGAATGAGACAGAGCACTTTAACTTTAGATTTCCTAATTACTGGTAGATTAGAGGGACATCTCATCATCTCTACAGGGATTCAGGGTGCTCTTTATCAACATTCTCCAGATACCCTAATCAGCACTGCATTGCGTTACACATTAAGAAGGCATTTTGATTTTCTTTCTGGTGACATCTATTTCAGATCTCATTAGTCGCAGCTAATCAGATCACCTCCTTGCTTCCAATTTCCAAAATAGAGGGGTGGAGCATCCCACTGCTACCTAACTAGACAACACTAGGATTGTTTCACATTGTTCCCCTCCACTCAAGCTCCATGTAGTGCTATGCAGAGGACTTCTAGGAGGTTCAGAGCTGCCAAAGAGAGTCATCCAAGAAGGAAAATTATTTACTGCATCTGACTAGTATTACCCTTCAACTGGGAGTTCATAGATCTTGGATTCTAGGAGTGTTCCTACATCCTCCTCAAACATTAGGGGTATGTCGATGCCACCAAAGATTATCCCCAAAATCTCGTAAATCTAAGCCACTCTCCTTAGGATACTATTCCACAAGAACTTGGTATTGACATTTATAGTATTGATTCGAACGATGAGCATGGCTAAGTAGCTCCGACATTGTAACAACATCTTTATCCATGTTACATTTCTTCACTACCTCTTCTTTAATTTATAGTGTTTTCTCCCTTGGGATGGTCTACTTCTATACCGATGCTTATGCCATTCCATTACCTATTTCTCTTGTACTTACTCTTCATTTCATATAGTCTCATCTTACGGAGGTCCTTTAGACCCCTCTAATTTTCGTTGGGTTATTATTGTTAGATGTAATCACTACTCTACTTGTCCTATTTTGGCCTTTAGTGGACATTAAGATAAATTTCGATTCAATTTCTAACCAACCTATTATAAATTGGATTTTTCTTTATATAACTCCAACGATTTAGCGGTTTAGAAGCCAATACCTAATACCAATTGCAAGGGACATATATTCTATGGATACTAGATAGTACAATTCTTTAGTACAATGGTAATCCTCTCTTATTGTGAGTTTGTTCAAAGACCCATGGTCTATGGAAAAAAGTGTTTCAAAAGAAAACCTTACAGGGAAACCCAAGAGATACTTCCCCACATTCATAGATGGTGTTGACCATACTTGTGTCAACACCCCCAAGAAGCAGAGTACACATCAGCAGATAAAAATCTTCAAATATCATCTTCATCATGCAGCTTCCAAATTATCATTGTTATCCAAATTCTGCTGCCCTATGGGCCATTATTGTAAAAATGATTCTAGTATGACTATAAAGCCATGTAAAAACATCTAGGTAGCCTAAGATTCCTTGCTAAAGAGTTTCACTCTAGGGAGTTTTTTTACCTTCCATCAATTATTCATGTTTCCGAACCCAAAAAATTGGTAGAGTTTTTCTCCCACACATGCCCCAAAGCTAGAGTGGGGCTTGATGGTTGTTGAGAAATCTAGGGCATTGCTTGATTAGAAATTTTATTAATGATTTCTCAAAATTTGACAAGTTCTTTTGATTATGTTGATTCTTCATTATCATTATTATGTTTTGTTCATCATCAAGATAAATGCCAGACAAGAAGATCACAAATAGGACACCAGAGATAGGCACACAGCTAGGGCAAAACCCCTATGAAGGGGAAAACCCAGTCAAACACTTCCACTGGTAGAATTAAATCAAGTTGAGACAACCTAGACCTTTGACTAAAACAAAGAGTTCCTCCTTCCACCAAGTCAGTTGTTAGCACAGAATTCTTCCCATCAAGTCTTCTTGTACTTTGGCTCCTTCACTGCAATTTCTGAAGCTAACCTTGTAACTTCAGCCCCTGTAATTATAGCTTAAATTCCTTTACACGTGTAACTAAAACTTTGGCTCTTGACTTCTTACTTGACATGTTTCCTTTCCTGAACTTCGCATCCATTTTGAATTGCAAATCGAACCCTTTATTCATCATCGAATGACTTGTTTTCTTCTACCTTCAATAGGTTGAGTCCATATATATATATATATAGGTGATTGTGGCTCTTTTAAGCTTCGTTGCATTTCTCTCTTCTTCCACAATCACAGATTGAAACTGCTTGGATTGATAAACAAATAGGTCGAGTAGCCCAACTATTTATAGTGACTTGGCGCTGCACTTTGAGACCGACTTGAAGGTTTATTGAACTAAGGACTTGTTGACTTGAAGGAGATGGAACTGACTTGGTGGAGGAGACTATTTTGACACAGAATAAATTTTCTTCTTTTACATAAGGATCTGATGAAGGGACTTACATTATGACTTTGATTTTGACTCAACAAAAATTCCCAAAGCACACAATGGGTGCTTTGACCTATTGACCAATGACCCAAGCATGAAACCCATGCTTCAATAAGTCAACCTCTCTTTAAGAAAAAAATATTTTTCTTTTCTTTTGACAAATACATTACATCATGACTCAAATACAATTATGAAGACCGACACTAGTTACATTCTTCAACAAAGGTAACACCTTAGGTGAGTCCTAGTGTTATCGAGTCTATGTATTTTTACCATACTAAATCATATGTCTTGTGTCGCGGAATTTGGTTAAGTCTAGAGGTCATGTGTCGATTGTGAAAATTCCCCTTCTAATGAGATGTCTATGTAATATCTTGAGGTAAAATGTGTTGTCTAGGAATATTTTTGGTGGATGATTAATCATAGTTAAACATCATCGCCTAAACACTGTTTAGACCCACTTTGATAGAGAAAATATGTCTAATCCCCTCTACAGTCATTTTAATTTATTTTATCGCAAAATTATTAAGCCATAAATTAATCAAAAAAGTGAGAAAAAAATAAATTCTCTCCAAGTGGAAAAAAATTATAAAAATTGATGAGGTCCTTTTACAAAGTCAAAAAAATAGAAAGGACTCATTTCCAAGGCAAAAATTCCCAGTTCAAAATTTTGTTGGGCCAGAAAAGATAATTTTCTTAAGAAAATCGAATTTTGGGGGTCAAGGTAGTTGCTTGAATGCGAGAATTATGATAATTCTATTTTTTGAAGATTCTCCAATGGTCCAAAACCACCCAAGATTCAAAATTTGGTCCATCCAACCCAGCGATCAGGGAAATCGAAATCTTCTGGAGATCTATCCACCCGTTATCAAGGGATCATTTGACAAGGATCAAGCCATGGATCAAGGAAACTATTCGTTATTTCCACTTTGAGGGGGGGGGGTTGATGCTCTCATTTACTATATAAAGAAGCTATTTGCTCCTCATTTGGTAACGAAAAAAATTGTAATCGAGCTATGAGTCAAGGTCTACTCGTTGACTCTTCAATTTAATTGTGCAATAAAGATAGATCTACTAATTAGAGCTAGCAATTTATTGCAAATATTGTAGATAATTTATAAATACTTTTTCTAACCCTTGTAATTATTTTTCCTTGTATATATAGCCTATTGGGGTTTTGTTTTCTCATTTTCTTAAAGTTCTAGAGGGATGGCTAGGGCTTTGTCATTTTGCAAGTGCCATACTTCAAAATCAAAGTCTAAATCCAATTTTTTTGAAGGTGTTAGCCCTCACCTAGCCTCATGGCTAGGGTTTGGGCATCATTGCACTTTGGAGTAAGTCATCCAAGTGGTTGGAGAGGGCCGCAAGGGTTTTGGCCCTAGATCTGGCCTCTTAAGGCCTAGATCCCCCATCCTTGAGCCTCTATTCCTCTCTTCCTCAATGCTCATCATTTTTTGGAGGTCACATATCCTACAAGGGCTAATTTCATTGCAAATAAGGGTTTGACAAGGGTTTATCATTTAAAAGATTTTGCAAATAACTTTTGTGGATATAAATCATATTTTTGGCATAAAATCTAACTTATTTGCATTGCAAGCTCATAGACTAATTTTTAAGGGCCAAAAAGTCTAATCTTTAGCCTTGTTTGGGTAGCTGCAAGGGTTTGGAGACTAGCTAGCCTTAGATGCAAACCTAACCTTGCCAAAATAGCCTAGCCGCACAAGTTGGAAGGCTCACAAACTTGCTGCATTTTATCGTTATGTTAATCTGACCTTGTTGCAGGCCTAAACGAAATTTGTCACAAGGGTTTGATTATGATCTTGACTAAAAAATTGTCATTACAAGTCTTGATCCATTGGAAGGTTTATGAAACTCATTTTAATTGATTTATAGACTGACTATGGTTGATTGTAGGCCTATCGTACTCTTGGGAAAGGGTTTTCGCTCTTGTTTATTTTGGGCTTAGGTATTTAGTGGTTCATCAAATTTTGATCTCTAGCCCTAACCACAAGGGCTAGAGGACTTCCTAGCCCTAGTCGCAGGCATTTGGAGGTTTGTTCCACATTTTGTCATCCCTAGGGTTAACATTTTGTGGTTGCAGGAGCAATGTTGTCTTTTGGAAGGGTCACACCTCTTATTTGGAGCCACGACAATACTATTTGGTCACTACATTTGATAGATCAATTGTTGAAGTGAGGTCGCAAAGCTTTGAGGCCTTGATCCTCCTCCACAGTAATCTATTGCGGGCTATTATAACAATTAGATCTGAAGCATTATCATACAGAGGCTAATCACACAAGAATACTAATAATAATAAGCCTAAAACACTTAAAATTTGATCACACATCAATCACAAGAAAGTTAGTAAGTGTTCTAACAGCGCTCTGGTGACTAATTTTGTTGACTGTGGATTGGTTTTTCTTGACAATGGTATCTTTTAGCGTCTGGTGCTTTTTTCCATCTCTGAAATTGATCATTGTGCATTTGGATAGCTTGAGGGCATAGTAGATTGGTATGGCTTTGGTCGATTTCTTGTAATCTCATCAAACTGCAAAGGATAGCCCTATTCTTAGTTAGTTGTTCTTGTTTAAACTTGGATACTAATTCCTTCTTGTTCTCATTGTTAAATAGGGTTTCATTTGATAGATCTAGTTTATTTGAGTTGTTTTGTCTCTTTCATAAAAAAATCATTGTTAGCAATCTCATTTGTCTTTTAGTTTATTATGTTGATATCATTTGAGTTTTACTAGTTCCCAATTTCTATATATCATTAAGTGAAGAACATTCTAATAAACACTATAACTAAAGGCATTTGATATTGTAGTCATCATTGTTTCAATGAGAAATTTTAAACTTGATTCATTGATTGCTATTGGAACCTTTTAGCCTTGTGTTCTAATTTGATATCTCAATAAAGCATGGTTATAAGTAGCTTGAATCTTTACATTGAAGCATATTATCATTATCTCATCTCTTTGCAACTATCTAATTTGGTCATCATCTTGCATTAGCATCCTAGCTTAGTTTGCATCTCTAAAATTGACCTCCAAGCATAAGCTTGGTTGAATAGAAAGTCTAGGACACCTTCTCCACCATTCAATTTGAGATGCTTGACCCTTGCACAAAAATTAAAATAGGCGACCTTACAGTTCTCTTGTGGGAAATCCCTTCTAGGAACAAAGACACTTGGGTCATTAGAAATCCCGAGTCAGTATCATTAATGAGGCCTTAGCCTCCTTCCCCTACTTCTTTCTACAACCTTGTGTGAGACTTACTTCAAAATAATTGAGGAGGAGGCCTTCATCTAAGTTAGGCATATAATTAGAAGTAATCAAGATCTTGCATTTCACATTAGTTTAGATCTTGCATTCATTCCTCAGTGATCATTGATAATTGGAAGTGTGGACTAAAAATTTATAATTGCAAGTTTATTGTGTTTGGAATATCATCTTTTCTTGTCCTTGCAATTGACTTTTATTAAAGTTTAATGCTCATATCTTTGGTTGTCTTGATTTATTTTTGTGCTAACATTTCCTAGCAGCATTGTTTACCTTATAGCTTTAGGTATGATTGTGCAAGTTCTTAATTTATTTGTTATTAAGGCATTGGTCTCTTATTGTTTCATCTAAATTTTCATTTTGATCTAATAGAACCAGTGTTGCAGGGGAGCACCCCCCCCAGATCCCGCTCCCAATCCGCACTTCGGGTGGGAGCGACTCGGGAGCGGGTCGAGAGCATGCTCTCGTTAAAAAAGATTGCGCTTCCCTGCCATTTTGCGGAGCGAAGTAGGGAGCGTTGCTCCTGTCGCTCCGGGAGTGATTTTTATAACCCGGGAGCGGTTAGAAGTGACTGCTCCTGGGTTATAAAAATTGCTCCCGGAGCGACAAAAGCAACCGACAGGAGCGATTGGCGCGAAAAAAATAAATAAATAAATAAAATAAAATTGGTTTTTTTGATATAAAGTGAGGGAGGGAGGTCATTATCATTGTGAGAGTGAGAGTGAGATTGAGATTGAGAGAGGGTGAGAGTGAGGAGCAAGGAGAGAGTGAGAGAGAGAGAGCAAGGAGAGAGTGAGGAGCAAGGAGAGAGCAAGAGAAAGCAAAGAGCAAGGGGAGATTGAAGAGCTTGCAAGGGGAGATTGGACGCCAAGGAGGTAGGCTCTACAATATTGAATAGAGTGTCTAGCAATTTTTTTTAATGTTTATTAAATTATTCCTAAATAAATGAATAATTTTTTCTTTATTTCCCATTCCCATTCCCATTCCATTTTTTAAAATTTTGCAAATTCAAAACATCAAATTTCAAACATCATGGTTATATTTCTTGGCATTTTCCTCTTCTTGGTTCCTTTTTTTGTTATTATGGTGCTGGAGAGTAGAAAAAGGAGGGTTGAAATTGAAAATGAAGAAGGGGATGAAGAAGGGGGACATAGTGGATTTGATGAAAACCCCGGTGAGGAGGAGCTAGAGGAGAGTGAACATGAGTTAGCTCAAAAAACTAAACAAGACCAAACCCCATTGTGGAAATATGTTAATAAGCTTGACGCAGGGAAAGGGGGTGGAACCACTAAATTTCATTGCCCCCATTGCAACAATAATTACACAGGTTCATACACCCATACCAGAATGAGAAAACACCTCTAAGGGAAAATTCCATGGGATGGAGATAAACAAATAGGAATCAAAATTTGTACAGGTGTGTCAGCAGCAGATAGAGCCAAATACATAAAGGAAGAGGAGGAAGCCCAATACAAATCTAAAAAATCAAAGAGTTTCTTTGAACCAAGCTCACAATCACATGCACAAAGAACTCCTTCAAGATCCTCCCAAGGCAGTTGATATGGAGGCACAGGGTCACCCAGTTTTAGGCGTAGAACCATATTAGATTCCTTGATGAAGGGTGTAGGAATGATGTGGATTCAAAAGTTTACAGGTTTCTCTATGCATGTCGGATACCATTCAATGTTCTTCGCTCACCTTATTGGCACGAAATGGTTTCTGCCATAAATGATGCCCCTAAAGGATACAAGAGCCCTGTGTATGACAAGGCAATAACTGTTGGACTTGATCATGAAAAAGCAAAAATATCACATTCTTTGAATAGAATGACAAGTTCATGGACTAACCATGGGGTGTC